>JAFFZH010016298.1:5275-18022 GCA_018420115.1 Euura saliciscinereae | reverse complement strand
TATGGTACTGCGCTTGCGCAGTTTAGGAGCCAATCAAAAACAGGCATGATTTACCTCGTCACCCTCCCCGCAATGGCTTCCCCCCCGCGATGTTATACTCCGTCCCGGTATTTTCTATGTCTATGCCCACGAGTGACCTCTACAGCAGCTGATCACATGAAATCCTGGGCGGATTTTCGTGAAGAGCCACCAGAGGAGGGTGAAGAAGACCAAGACATCTGAGGACAGATGTCGTCGAATGGCCGAGTGTAGGATTAGGTTAAATTTAGGCATGTAAGTTAGTTTTAAGACCGATAGATGGCGTGAGCGGACAGCCCTTGGGGTCCCGTCGGGAGAATTCGGCGATGAAAAAATCATGAAAAATAAAAAAAATAAAAATGGCGCTTATAGTCCGGGAGGCAGCGCACAGTGGTTCAGAACTACTCAAAACGCGCGCATAATGTTGAAACGGTGATATCTCCGAAACTAGACGTGCTACAGAAATATAAAAAAGTGGTAATTGAAGCTATGAGTCCAAGCTTGAATTTGGAACTTTGAATCAGTTAATGTGATACTCCGTAATATCCTTCCGAATGTGTAATAAAAGTCCGACAATGAATTTGACTTTTATTTTTAATTCAATCAATGAATAATCACATACATTCATGTGTATGTCTTATGAATATGTTGAATGCATATGAGAATGAATAACACTACAATATCTGATTGATGAAAATTATTTATTCACAATTTATTATCATTATGATTACGATTCCGCCCAATTATTATAAACTCTATTAAATATATATTGTATATATATAAATTAAAAATTCAAATTCATATTTGAAATATACATATACATATACATACATATATACATATACATATATATAAATTTTGAAAAAAAAAATTAATAAATAAAATATAAAAACCTATTTAAATTTCATGTTCATAAAAAGCTATTTACAAACTTCATATTAAAACCAAAAAATATATTTAGTATCGCGTTTCATTCTTGTCTGTGTTCAACTTTTGTCGATTTCGTCTTAAGCTTCCTCTTCTTCATCGCTGAGTTCATCATCATCTTCATCTTCTTCATCCTCTTCTTCCGCGCTACTTTCGTCTTGTTTTTCACTCGTATTTTGATCTGTGGACTTCGGTGAATTATCTTTCAACAATTGTTGAACTTCGTCTGGTAGTTCGCGATGTTTTACCCTCGGTTTCGTCGAAGTCCTCAAGTTTGTAATGTAGGGGTCAGATGTTAATAAAAAACGATTGAAAACATCTGTTAAATTCAAAAGACGAGAGCTTTTTCGAGCATATTGGCTCCTGAACAGCTTGAAGTCCTTATTCCGGTGTTCTAATGCTTCTTCAGATAGCTGACCTTTAATCAGAAATTTTTGTCATTTGTTGAACATTCATATGATAGTTTATAATGTTGTATCATCGCTAGTAGACTAAATGACACGAACCCAATGGTAAAATCGCGTGAGATATCACTTCTCCCCCATGAATCAAAACTTTGTGTACAGTCGGAGACATAGGCCACCAGCTGTATTTATCATCGAGGATCTTTGCAGTTTCAATAGTATATGCATGAAACTTTCTAGCATCCAGCTGTCGCGATGTATTTATCGCTATCAAGATGATCCAAAAACGGTGAATGAGCAATCGATCGATCCCAGTTATTTCTGAGGAAATTTCTTCTCTTTCGAAAAACCTCCGCGCAGTATTGCCATCATTCGACGAACCAAAACCTAAACAATTGAAATGAATATTACTCATTTCTACTGTACAGTGCACATTTATATTTGATTTGTGTAGTGGATTATTATCAGTCACCTGGCTTCGGTACATCAACTAAAAGACCCAATCGTCTTCGAAAATCATTCTGAATCTCTTTTTTGCGGGCTTCTATCATTTTTTTCTCTTCAGGCGTTTTTCGTGCGCCTTTCTTTCTCAGGCTGTCAGGTAAATGAAGCCTAAAAATCGAACAAATCCTGGTATTATTCTGATAGAATTATATTTAGTATGAACAAGTCTATTAAAGTATAGAAAAATACCTATATGATAGATGCAAAATGAATTCAAAAAATTTAATTCTAGCATGGAGTGGCGAAATCCCGTACTTGAGGACCTCACTATTTCCTGCACTAATCTTATGATTTTTATTCTCCAAACGATTCATTTCGCTAGGCCCACATTTGCAAATATAACATCTCTGAAAAGTGTAAAGTGATAGAAATCAATGTATTCAAAACATGTGACCTCAAAGAATTTTCGACTACGAACTTTCACTGGTATATTTATTAAAATTGTCCATTTTAGTTATCAAGAGCAAAGTTGTTAACTTTAATTTGTATTAGCTTTCAGAAACAGCCATACCACTTCAAAAATTGTCTATGAGTTAGCAATCATGGTATAGAAATAATAATTACTGTATACGTCTACGAGAATAATTTTCATAGTATACCGAAGTTGCATTGTTTCCCAGTAATGTGTTGATAACTTTGCCATCGACCATGGTGATGAACAACTGGTGACTTACTTCAACGGGATGGTTATTGGAAGTTATATTTGTTGACGTGAGTTGTAAAATTTCGGACTGCACGCGATTATATTCTCTAGTAATTACTTCTTTTGACTCTTTTTCGTACGCTATTCTTATCGGCCTGCAATAGCTGTGTTCAAAAAGGAAAAAGATGCACATCAGTATACGAACAGTCAAATAAAATGTAATAATGACTCTCACCGAGTTGAAGAAGCGGTCGGATTCTCCCATATGATAGAATGGTCACTTTTTGAAATAATTCGAACCGGGACCAATGTAGTTATAACAACTGTAGCGTCAGAACTGGCATGGTTTTCAAACCCTTGCTTAAATTCGCTGTGGCCGGAACTGCCATCGAAACCCCACTTGTAAAGGACAGACACTTCAGCCGGGATATCTTTTTCTGACAAGCCTAAGATCAATCTAGAAGCCGTATGGTCTAAAAGACTTTGTAAATTGACGATTGCTTCCTGCTCTGTGATAGTAATTCCTTCTGGATAGCAAAGTGACTTGGCTTTCAGTAAATGATGGTAACTGGGAAAGCTGTCCATACCTGCCAAAATAACGGGAAATAAACCATGTGTTTTCATGTGATAGTAAACATCGTTTCATTGTGATACGGTGAAGGTGTAAGATGTAGATTATCTAAAGGATGAAGGATTTACGGAAATGTCGGGAATTTTTCCTTAGGCGTATATAGTCATTTCTTGTCAGTCTTGAGTCCAAAGAGATCACTAAAGCTTCGTCGGCAGTCATTTTGTGGGAATTATGGAGATAATTTTTTTTAGACGCGTTCAGTGAATTGTCTGCTCCACTGGGAGGAATTACACTTTGTTTAACTACAGTTGCAGCTGCAAGATTGCCATCTCTCCTCAACGAACACGAAGCCGCGAAAGTCAGAACATCGCTCTCTTCTTTACGTAAATCTGAACTCATTAGAAGTCACAACAGATAAAATTTTGCGTCAAGACAGAAAAATATTTCATTACTAATTTACCCGCTGTTCGTCGCCTTTTTTGCGAATCACTAAGGTCCTGAAATCGGGTTCGTTTTCGTCCACGAGGTTCAGTATGGCTGGGTGAAGTTTTTCGCACAGTATAAAGATCCTGATCGAGCCAGCTTTTATAACGAGTTTCAATATAAGTCCATGTTCTTCTGCATTGGGCCCAACGTTTTTTCCAATAAGTGAGAAGTAATCTTGCAGCATTCGGTGTTACGATTGCTCCATTGCTTTGAGCATATCGTTCTATTCGCTCAACCTTACAAACATCAGTCGACGTTTTCCCGAACACAAACTTCTTGATCAGTGAACGCCTTGTGAAATCTTGAATATTTGATGAAAGCAATCTATTAGACCCTAATCACTGTATAAAACAATGAATTGACTTACCTGCGCGGTCCATGTTCGAATCAAATTCGAATATCACTCGGAAACATACACGTACACAGACGCAGAGAGGTACAGGCTTCTTGAACTCAGCCACACTACACGCTCGCTGCACGAATGGTAAGTCAGTGCAAGGCGGGAGATCATGTAAGCACTGCATTGTTTCTTTACCGATGGTAGGTATCGAAAACGCAGAGTTAACACGAAACCCATATATGAAGCGCGAAAAATAAAAAAGAAAACGCATTGTCGTGGATCGCAAAGATCAGGTAGTGTTCTAATTGATAATCAACGATGAACAAAGTTGAACTATTTCACTACTGCGATCAACTTTTCATGAACTGAGACTTCAAAACCTCAATTAAGTTCGATACGGCAGCTAAAATAGGTAAATATTATTTAATCAGTTTTTGTAAAACGCGTACGTGCCAATTGCAATAATCGTCCCGTCAAAACCGGCAAGTTCGGGCAGATGAATTTTGTGTCCCTATATTGACTAAGGATAGTACTTTAGTATCCAAAAAGATTCAGAGTGAGAACGGGTGAGAATCAAGAGTTCTACTCGATTTCTTTTTTTTTTTTTTTTTTTTTTCGTACAATAAACGCCTATCTTGAACCGTTGAGAACTCAGCCCAGAATTATCGAATCCAACCGTATAAAAAACGAAAATGAAGGTCAAGATTCATAGAATAACATATAAAAAAGCTAAATTGATATGCAAAGAAATGGCGAAGTTATTCGCTTTACAAACCAAGTACAAATTGCGTGTAAAAGTATCCAGAAATTCGACATCACGAAAGGGCAAAGGTAGATGACTGTAACATGATGATGCAATTTTTTTCCATTATTCCCTTGTAGTTTCTGACTCATGAGAACATCTGTAACAGCTAGGGCAACAAGAAAAAAAAATTGGTAAACTTTTTTTTTTCCCTATTATGCGCGCGTTTTGAGTAGTTCTGAACCACTGTGCAGCGTCACAAATGACCAAGTCATAGTATGCCGGCTGATTTTGATATCGATAGTTGGTCTCGTACAACTAATCAGTGAACCGACCGTCAGCTGCTCAAGTAGCGGTGGGTGTGGGCGTGGGAGGCTGCGAAAGTGGTAAAAAAAAAAAAAGTAATAGTGTGCCGGCGGAAACTTTTTTTTTCAGTAGTTGACGTCATAGTGAGTTGACAAAAAATGGTCAGCTGCATAGTGGAGAGGGGATTATGCGTCAGCTACTCGCATGAACTTGTAAAAAATGAACGTAAAATAAAGTAATAGTATGCCGGATGATATTTTACTAGGCGATTGTTTACATAATTAGAAGTACAAAAACAACCGTCAGCTGCGTGTGTGTGTAGCGGTGGAAAGGCCGTGAGCTGACGCAGTAAAGGTGGAAATTATTCGAGCATTCCATGGTATCTTTCAGTGTCTAGCTGACTGATAGTTTTCGTAAACGTAATTATTATAAGTGTTAATTGAATGCTGATCTCGGGAAGAATAATATGCGTAAAACAATATCGAACGAAAATATCTGTCATGTATTTGTCCCTTGTTTTTTTTTTATTCACATATATTAATAGGAGGCATAGTATAAAGCCATGTAGAATATAGAATGAAAATAATACAAACTAATCTAAAGGTAATATAAAAAAAAGAAATGGAAATATATAAATTGTAACATGACAGCTTTCACCTGTCGTTACAAAAAGCCCCGAACCCCAACGGACCAGTAATAAAGAACATCCCATGAGAAAATGCGAAGGAATGCCTGAAACTCTTTTTGAATCCCGCGCCGAAACAGACCCTGCCTGGTGGCCGTGACGATACAAAGCGAACCGAGTCGATATTAATTCCTGTTTTATTTGAACTCTCCTTACATGTAAACGCACGACGCTACGAAGCTACGACCACGAACAAAGACACAGGAACTGACACTAGAGAAGGCCAGGGGTTCCCAAAACGATCAGCGGGGCAATAGCCTCCTGGGCAAAAAGATCAGCGAGGGACGAGTGGTCGGCGGACGAGATTCCCGCGCCTGAAGAGCCTGCAATGAAATACGAGCCGCCAAGGAACCAGGAGCCCCAGATCGAGAACCCCTGCGGGACAAGACGACGATAACTCTGAACGTGGCGAAGATCGAGACGGCTGCGTCAGCTCTTTGACATTAAGTTAGGCACAGGTTGCGTAACCAATAGCAGGACGCAGATCCGGGGTCGATTGCGAATCGATAGCCCTAGAAGGGGGATACGCGAGGGAGCCGGCGACACGCTGTCTGGCACTTGCGATTAGGTCCTTGCCTAGTAGAGGCGTTTTAGAGAAACTGTGTCCCTTTTGCTTGGAACTGAATCTGAACTGCACTGTTCTTTCACCCGTTGGGGTATTCAAAGTCATTGTCGAGTCACGAACGAATAAAGTAAAATCAGTGGGAGAAGATCCAGACCGAAGGACGAGATCCCGGCTGAGAAAACAATCGTCGGTGAGTCCAAGCCTTTACCTCGTGCCTGAATCAACCAGTGGCCATCTTCACTTTTTGAATGTAACGGCCTCGTGTCTTGGAAAATTGCCCTGGTTGTCTCTCGACGGACCCTGAGTGGTCGGCCGTAGCCAGCGTCTTCTACCAAATCATACTTTGAGTCAATAAAACAGAGAATCTTGTGTCTTGAACTGTTAACTTTGTCCGAGCGGGAACTTATTGAATCTGAAATCGTCACGGCACGCCTCGTGGGCGACGTTGCGGGGCGAGAGCCTGGTATGAGTGCGTAGTTGGGTAGCTTTTCTTTAATCCAGCCTCCTAGAGGCCTAGTCATTGTTGATTTATAATTAATTAGCATCGCGAGTCATTTGTTCTAGGGAATTTACCCTGCGTAAGGTTAGGGATAGCTTCGAGTGGGGTCAGGACCTCACGTCGAACCTTAGAAATTAAGTTAGACCTCGTGTCGAAGCTGTACCGTTTCATTTTGCTGTGTGGCTCACTCTTCGGCGAGCTTGCTGGAGGAATTATCCCCGGTAACTTAGTAACGTCGCGGATTACTTTACCAAGGATCGGTACAGGCTCGACGGGCGTTCTAAAACCGCACTCAAGCTCATGGCCTTCCGCCTTAGCCCCTACGCGGGCCTAGTCTCCCTATCATCAGCTCTCGTATCATTTATTTTCTAGAATTAAGACCGTGAATTGTTTTCGAGTCAGCCCTACGCGGGCCTTTGTTATTATTTGTTTAGTTGGGAAATTTATCTTTTGTTACTTGGTCTAACCAGTCACATTTACCTTTGAGGGACCTCCGTACCCAGAGTGGGGCGGAAATAAATTAATTTTGATTATTGTTTACCCTAACTACGCTTCTTTCTTGCTTGATCTTTGCCTGTTCGCACTGTTCCCCTCATCCCTTCTTCCCCTCTCTACGCTGCAACCCCCACCCACGCCACTCTCCGCAGGTTGATGCTTGCCGGTGCAACCTGACCTTTATTAACTGATTATTTGCTGTCAATTCGTTTATTGTTGGGCTAACTACCCAGCTGGCGCCCAAACCCGAGCTTTGTTTGAAGAGTGATTTGTTTATTAATTGGGCGTTGGGTTCCGTCCCGTGGCTGATCCGGAGTAGCGGGACGCCAGAGTTCCCCGTCACAAAATTAACCATTTTTTTTAGAATTTATTCATTGTCAATCGTGTTATCGCTATCATAATCATTCTCTGATGAGTCGTCATCAGAATTGTGCTCTGTTAAGCTGCTCTTTTCGTCTTCAGCTTGTTTCTCTTCGTCTGCCGCTTGCTCTATTTCGCAGTTATCTGTAAATGAATATGTTAATCATCAAAATTAGGCAGCCAGAAATGTATACACGCTGAAAGAAGTGTCACCCACAAAAATTCCATACCTGCAATATTTTCGCTGCTATCCGTTATACTGGCGACTGATGGGGGTCCTTGATCTCCCTCGAACCATTTAAATACATATTTATCTTCTCGTTCTTCCCATCCCCAGTCAGTGGGAGATAATTGCGAAGGGATTTTGAGATGAGCGTGGCTCCAAAGGTGTGCTATATATTGTGATGGGTGAAAGTCTCCTTGTTGATGTTTTTGAAAATTTAAGGTGTAAAAATTAAAAGGTTCTTCAGAAAAGTTTTATGAATCTTTCAGTTTAATCTTCTTGATATTTCTTGGAGAAGTTCTTGAATTTTATCAAGAGAAGAACAATCGTGATCGATAGAAGAAATTCCCTCAAATCCAGGTTGGAGACTTCTTGCTGATCAAAAAACACGATCTCTTGTTTGATGATTCAAATCAAGGAGAAGCTAATTTATTGAAGATATCTGTTCAAGCTCTACTAGTAGCAGCAATCAACGATCTTCAAAAACTATTTTCTTGTTGTAAAAGTTCTTTATTCTCTTTTATAAATTATACAAAACTCCTTCCTTCTTTCACTTTCAAATTCACAATCATCCTCAAAACATTTGCTAGTTGTTTATCAGTTCTGAGGATATAAAACACCAATCAATCAATGAAATACAAACTCAGAATTATATCTAAAATGGAAATGAAATAGACTTCATAAACAAAAAACTGTAAACGAAACGAACTTATAAATTATCTTCTAATTTCTCGATCTGAAACCCCTTCACAACCCCCCCCCCCCACACCCCGAAAATTCCTGGCAAGAAATTTGAGCGGTATGGAAAAAACTATTGAAGAAAAGGTTTCAGAAAAATAACATTCCGAGTACCAAAAATATCTCCTTCTAAAGTTTCTAGCAGATAACTATTTTCTTTTTTGACTCCCTTAACCTTGAAGGGTCCCTCGAAAAGCAAGAAAAATTTTTTCGTTTTCTTCTGTGATTGATTAGAAACTCGTTGTCTTCTGACAAGAACTAAATCCCCTTCACAAAAAGTTTTAGGAATCTTTAGAAGTCGATCATGTTTATCACATCTATGTAAACAGATTTGTTCATTATTCAAACGAGCCTTCTGTCTTTTAAGTTCCACCATATTAGGTGAATTTTCCATCACCAAAGGAAAATTTGAACGAATAAAATCTTCTTCATCTTCCCCTTCATCAAGAGTCATCAACTCACTGGGAGAAAATCCAATAGAGGAATGAAAAGTACAATTAATCGTTTGTTCCATCGGTACAACCCACTTAGCCCAATTCGTATGTTTTTCATGGCAATACGTTCTAAGGATTCTGCCTATTTCTTTCATAACTCGTTCTACCGGGTTAGACTGAGGATGATAGACAGAGGTCTTAGTGGAAAATATTCCAAGATTCAGCAGAAAAGACTCCCATGTTTCGGAAATAAATTGACCACCATGATCAGATAATATGGCTTTAGGTTTTCCAACGTCTTCTAGAAATTTGTTCTCAAGAACCACAACACACAGTGGGACAGAGACCCAAATCGGTGGCCAAAAGGGTAAACATGAAGTTTCATTTCCGGGATTTTGAAGTGGTGGGTCAGGTAGAGGAATAGTCCGAGGGTCGGATTCCAGTCTAAAGAGGGGATGATCCCTTATACCTGCTGTTGTATTCCAGTTCCAAAGTGACCCTCGCACGAACTAGACGCAGCGCAGTCCGAGCGTAATTTTCAGGGTTGTGTTCAAAACGTACTGACGCCAACAGAAATCAACACAAAAAATATCTAAAACATGGATTCGGAAGGGGAAAGTAAGTACAATATCACCATGAAATTCTGAATGTATAGTAATAATGCATGCGATATCAAAAAAAGAATGATTTCTCCCAAAATGAACGTAAAATGTCAACGGAGAATTGCAAACACGTAGAGAAAAGTTGAATTGCCGGGCATTGCGGAGTGGTTTTTCTTGTTTGAGTTTGTAGATTGATCTTTTTTCTTGTGAAATATGAAAAAAAAAATTGCGCATGTTTGCGCAACCGCTGTTGGTGCAAATTTTTGTAACGAAAAGTGCATTTTTCTCCCTTTCGAGCAAGGAAAGCACAGAATATAGAGAAATGGGCCAGACAAAAGTTCTGTGGTTTCAATATTTCTACCCAGGGGTGTACTCACATTATGGGCCTGATGCCCCAGGTGGGCCCGGTGGGGCCCAAATCGATTTTTTTTCCCATCACCCTCATTGTTTTTAAAGTGGATTCATATTTTACACTTCCGAAAAGAAAAATTATCAATTAGGAATATTATGAATGGATTATTAAGAAACATTATGTTTAAACCCCCCCCAAAAAAAACATTTCCTTGCTTTTCTGTTCCATTTACTTCACGATGCATCATGCGCTCTTATGATTAATTGAAAAATGATTAATGACAAGCTATGAATAATATTATGAAACAAATAATACCAAGTAAGGTTGAATATGTAATCGCCTATTTATATGTATTACACTTTGACATTTCAGAATCTTCTACCGATGATCCTGCACCTACGGTACCCGGTATGACCAGAAAGGATATTTTCCTTCTACTCAAAAGCAACTTGAAAAGTAGTGCAGCGACAGCGTATGAGAAAATTGAGAAGGCCATGTCCGAAAATTTACAACGTCCGTTCACCCTATCAGATGATGTGAAATCTAGCATACGCAGATTGTTGTCGGCATTGAGTGAGAAGTGGAAAAACGTTTCAAGGCACGAAGACCGTTTTTTCGAGAAGTTTTCCGAATGGCTGGGCGTGTTCGTTCCATTTGAAAAAACTCGAGAGCCTTCAGAGTCCAGCAACAAAGGTCGGCCTTCTGTAGCATTTACCGAAGCTAGTGAGCGGACAAAGCGGACAAGGACTCAAGAAATGCGTGCAGGGACAAGTACCGAAGAATTAGCTTATGCAACGCAAATGAGCCTTCGAGCATCTGGTAAATTAGATGCTGCAAAAGTTGTCCAAGATGTTACACTTGGAAGCCCATCCAAAGCAAAACAGTATAGAGGATCTATCGGATCGATTTCGGAAACCCCTCTTTCTCCTGATGCTGCTCTTTCGATTTTAGTTGAAGCGAATTTATCGAAGTCACAATACCAGACAATTCGTAACGCAAGCAGAGAAAATCACTCCACTTTATTTCCATCTTACAACAAAGTACATAAATCAAAGCGCAATTGTTACCCAAAGAAATCAGACATCACTGTAACGGAATGTAGTGCCGAAGTAAAACTGCAGACTTTGCTCGATCACACAATTGAAAGAATCCTGTTAACTCAAGCAGATGTTATTGACAGTATGCCTCGAGAAAAAGTCCGCAACTTGGATTTAATTTGTAAATGGGGCTGCGATGGCACTTCCGGCCAAAGTACATTTAAACAAAAATTTTCCGATGATGATGGAAGCAAGTCCGATGCAAACATTTTCTTCACATCACTCGTTCCACTACAGCTGTTATCAGTCGACCCAGAATCACAGAGTACACTTGTTGTATGGAAAAATCCAAGACCATCTTCTCCTCGTTTTTGCCGACCAATCAGGATTCAATTTTTGCACGAAAATACTGAAGCCACTGTTAAAGAGATGGAATTCATTAAACAACAAGAATCTAACCTTGTCCCTTTCGAAACTGTGGTAAACTCAAAAGTAATAACCGTTTCAATTAAACTTGCTTTCACCATGATAGATGGTAAAGTTTGCAATGCGATCACAGAAACTGCATCAGCTCAACGTTGCTACTTGTGTAATGCAACTTCAAAAGACTTTAACAATATCGATGCGATGTTGGAGAAGGAAATCACGAGGGATCATTTACAGTTTGGGTTGTCAACTTTGCATGCATGGATTAGATTCTTCGAGTGTTGTTTGCATGTAGGGTACAAACTTGACATCAAAAAGTCGCAAGCACGTGCTCCAAATGACAAAGAAAGTGTGAAAGTACGAAAGGAAGGAATTCAAAGAGGTTTCCGATTACGATTAGGACTGACAGTCGATCAACCGAAGCCTGGGTTTGGTAGCTCGAATGACGGAAATACCGCTCGACGATTTTTTGAAAATCCTACTATTTCGGCTTCTATCACAGGGGTGAATGAAGACTTGATCAAACGTTTTCATATCATATTGCAGGCACTTTCGAGTGGTCATGAAATTCATTCAATCAGATTCCGAGATTATGCCATACAAACAGCTCGCGACTTCGTGCACTTGTATCCGTGGTATCATATGCCAACTTCGCTGCATAAAATTTTGATTCATGGCGCGGAAATAATAAGTTCGGCTCTATTGCCAATCGGACAAATGTCTGAAGACGCTCAAGAGTCTTGCAATAAGCATATCAAGAAGTACAGAACAGAATTCACGAGGAAATGTTCCAGAGTAAAAACTATGGAAGACCTTTTTTCACGGCTTCTATTAACATCCGACCCATACATATCTAGCTTGCGCAAATTACCTTGCAAAAAATCGAAATTATTGTTGCCAGAAGCATTACGTTTATTAACTGCGCCAAGTATTTCAGCAAGTGAGGGTAGCTCGAGCTCTTTTCCAGTTGATTCGACTGACTGCCAATCGAGTGATTCTTCCGATGAAAGTGACTGTGGCTGCTAAAGTTCCACGTAGCCGTGCAGATTGATTATTAAATAAACATTCGATATAATTCGAATATTTTTGTAATAACCTAATTTTAAGCAAATCGTTATTTTTATACTAACTATGTATATATCATCATAATTTTAAGATTTCCGTAGTGACCTAATTTTAAATTAATCATTGTTATTTTTAGACTAACTATATGTATCATTCTAATTTTAAGATTTTTGTAGTAACCTAATTTGGATTAAGTCATCGTCATTTTAGTGTAAATAAAATATTTTATCCGTACAAGTCATTCATATTGGAGTGGATATTTTTTTTTCTAAATTCTGACTTCAGATTCATAATCAGCGACCCTAAAAACCCCCAAGCACAAACT
>JAFFZH010016294.1:0-11757 GCA_018420115.1 Euura saliciscinereae | reverse complement strand
ATAATAATATCGGAAAATATCAGTCAAGTAACGAAACATCGGGATTTACAGCCGGCATGACGAATTGTTTATAATATTATCGGAAAATGTCGGTAAAGTAACAGTTCCGTCCTGGTCCGATCCCTAGGCCCGACTGCCTGGTCTCCCCTCTCCCCCGGGCCTGTACCCCGTCCGATCTGATCGGTTCACCCGGCGCTGAGTTCCCCCCTTCCCCCTGGCGGTAGAAATGGAAACTGCAGACATCCATTTCTGTACTTTAATATATAAGATAGTGATTCTGCGAACCATGAACTTCGTCGCGCGACTGCTGTAAATGAACGTTGGTGATGCTCAGAAATACACGGTACGATTCTTCGGAAACTTTCATCACCAAGTTGACTTTGAAAGAAAAAGTAACCGTTTGTAGTGACTCCTGTCAAAGAACAAAACTTTTTTCCTTCTTAAAGTCCCTAAATATTCAAGAATAAACATAGAAATTCCATATCTTCGCCGTGCGCGACTCTGGTTAGGTCAGCCAGGTCAGTTCAATGGCCCTTTAAACATTCACAAAAATGCAGAAAAGATAGGTATGGAGATTGCGATTATGGGATAGTAAGATTCAAGAAAAAACGCAGCTCCTATTGCTGATAAACGCCACCGTTAATTCGCGTTCGACTATATGCTCCTATCAGTCACCAAACGGACCAGCACAGGGATCGCAGAAAAAATGAAAGACTATGAATATCAGATACTGGGATCAGCGGTTTTATGATGGTCAAATTCAAGAAAAAATAGTAGATCTCATTCCGAAACGTTGCCGAAACATTATCTTCGCTCGGCTATTCTTGATATACGATTGAGAATCAGGATGTGAAGATTATCGGTCAGAATTTTGAAACTGACTTGAAATTAATAAATATTTGAAAAGCGAATATAGAACTTCTGCCTACGTTACGTTTCTGATAGCGAAAGTAATCAGGAATGGTTGTTTTACAGCAACAGAATTCTCGTGAAATTTTTAGAACCTATGAAAAGGTCAAAGTTTAAAGTGCAAATAAAAATAATTACTTAAAAGTAAGTATCGGTTCAAAAATTCACCTGAAAGTCATGGAACTATTTCAGAGCTAAAAAGACAACATAAAAAAATTGGGATTGAATGTAAAATAGTGCGAGATCTAGAGACGTGTCGCGTTGAGGTGGACAGCGACGTATTGAGTAATGCATTTGTCTATAGTTCTGAAGTTTATAAAGTTAGCATCCGCAGTGCGTGCCTTGAACATGAAGAATACAACTCGACTTCGTTTACGCATTTGCTCGTTTTAGAGAAAAATACGAATAAAATGGGGCAGTTGAATTTCAGCATCCGGTTTACAAATACAATACCTGTTATGCAAACGCTTGACAGAATTTCAGATAAATTATCATGCCAATCGCTTGCGCGTCGTGTGCGCAAACAGCACCCACAATAATTGATCAGTAATCATTACCGCAACCACTGAGAAAATGATAATTCCAAATCTACAAAGCTCGTACCAAAATTCATTAGTGCAGATGCGCCGGGAGCGATTCAATTTCGTCCGTTCCAGTTCCTAAATCCTAAACAAAGAAAGCCGTGAAAATGATAGTGAATCAAGCTGAATATCGAAAATGATGCATAATTTTGATGACTTCAGTTCGTTCGGTTTCATTTAAGTTGATAACAAGTAACATTTCAGAATCAGTCATTTCGGAATCTAACTTTTTGTCTGCCTATATATGGGCAATACTGGATTTTGGTACCAGCTTTGTAGATTCGGAGTTTTTTTTCTTTGACCAATTTTATTTAAATTTTTCTCGAAAACAAGTAAACGCGCTAATGAAATCGAGTTATATTCTTCATATTCAAGGTATGTACGCGCAAATAATTTACCGTATTTTCAGACAATTATCTTGACTGCAGATGCTAACATTATGAACCCACAGTTCTGCACGAAATCTGTGTCGTTAAAAGACGTTTTTATGATGAGCACGCGATTACTTCTGAAACACTCTTAACAGTTGATACTATCCGTTAACGAACAATACACAAGCTCAAATTAATCTGAATTAATCGTTCTGTATCGATAACGTAACATATTTTGAGGTAACTCCGCAGAAATATTTTTGCGGTGATCCGTTTGGTGAGCAGATTTGTATCCAATCAAACAGATTTCGAAGCGCGCGCAGCGCGCTATGCTGGGCTAGTATATATAAATCAAGCTATCTAATATTTTGGTGACGCACCTCATTTGGGTCCCTAGGCACAATATTTTCACTAGATATGCTGGGTTGCCGGACCCGGGCCCGGGGTCCGGGGTAACGAAAAACTATCCCTCTAGCCAAAATTATGCAATTGTAAACTCGACTCAGCCAAAATATGTCGGCAAAATTTGACATTTGAGACATTTGAGGATCACGCCAAGGAACCCCTGTCATCAAAGTGACCGATTTATTCAACTTCACTTTGTTGACAGTCACCGAAATGACCAGTCGTCATCAGAGCGCGATCCGGATGTGTCCGATCTGAAACTGTCCGAAAGAAAATGTGTCCGATCTGAATGTGTCCGAAAAAAATGTGTCCGATAATGCAGGTTTATTATTTTGTGTCCGATAATGATTGTGTCCGATCAGAGCCAGATCACTTCTTCCACAAATTGTGCCTCAAACATACCTTTCATCGAGATCAATTCAGCTGTTCAAAATCTTGAACTTTTGTTCACCTCTTCAAAATTTCGCGAATCAATCCAGCCGTTCAAAGTCTTGGTCTCTTCGAAATTTCGCAAAATACGTTATCGCTTTGAAGATGCAGGTTATCGCTTTGAATCACGCCTCTCAGAAACAACAGCTTCGAACGGCGCGAAGTCAGCGGACAGACCTTTTTCAAATCAAACGACACGAAGTCAGCAGACAGACCTTTTTCAAATCAAACGACACGAAGTCAGCAGACAGACCTTTTCTCTCGATCACCGGCGCCAGCCAACCAGCATCGCGGAAAGGCGGTGACGGAAGTGCGAGATCATCAGCGGTGACGGAAATGCGAGATCATAAACGGTGACGGAAATGCGAGATCATCAACGATGACGGAAATGCGAGATTAATCGTGACAACCGATCTTTTTATGACGGATATACCTATACGTGTCTAATGGCATAAGGTCGTAAGCGCGAAAAACGCGATTTTGGTGGCAAAAGATCGTATATTATAATTTTTTGTTCACGCCATTCGCCCTGAAAACGGTCAAAACGTATACCTAGATCAATTGAAATTACGAGATCGAAAAATGTAAATGCAAAAGGTCGTAAGTTTGACGGATACGTCGTTCTTGCATTACAATTTTCAAGGAAAATTAAAAAACAACGTAAAGTCAAAACCTCGTATTATTTTTTTTCATGAAAATGTTTAATGATTTTTCCAAATAGCTGTCAAAACTCGTAAAACGCAAAGATAAATTGACAGAACGACCATTTAAAAAAATTCGATAAAAATATCGGTAGTTAAAAGCAGAAGTTCGGAAGCGCACTTTTTTTCATTTTTCATGATTTTTTCAAATAGCTGTGAAAACTCGTAAAACGCAAAGATAAATCGAAAGAATGACCATTTAAAAAAAATCGATGAAAAATATTGGTAGTTAAAAGCAGAAGGTCGTGAGCGCCATTTTTATTTTTTTATTTTTCAAGATTTTTTCAAATAGCTGTAAAAACTCGTAAAACGCAAAGATAAATTGAAAGAACGAACATTAAAAAAAAAAATCGATAAAAAATATTGGTAGTTTTTTTGTTTGTCATGATTTTTGCAAGTAGTTATAAAAACTCGTGAAACGCAAAGAAAAATCGAAATCGACAACGTTTCAAAAATTCATAGAAAAAAAACCAAGATAAAAGCTGCAGAAGGACGTAAGCGCCAATTAAAAAAAGAAAAAAATGGTGGTTACGACCTTCTGCTTTTAATTGACCCAATATTAAATTTCGCCGTTTATGAACGAATCTTCGGGTTTTCATCCCGAATACAAAAAAAAAAAAAATATATGACCTTTTGCCGTTACGAACAACAAAAAGTCGTATAATGGCGCTTACGTCCTTATGCCATTAGACACGCGATATATAATCACTATCTATCTCGTATTCGATCCGGATGTGTCCAATTTGATTTTTATTAAATTAATATTTATGATGTGTCCGATCTGAATGTGTCCGAAAAAAAAATGTGTCCGATAATGATTGTGTCCGATCAGAGCCTGATCACTTCTTCCACACTACTGTTGGCTAATCCTGATCATTTCACTAATTTTTACTCATTTTGATCGGCCCAAAGGAGTGACGTAAAATCTGTAAAAATTTCCTTTTCTATTCTGAAATATCTGTGCTCATTTTTTTATTTGTTTCGTTTCGGAAGAGGGTCATGAAGATCGTTTAGATAGAGAAAATATTGATGATTTACAGTTTTTTTTTAATTCCACGAGCTTTTTTTTATCACTCTACGACACCCGGGTAGGGGAGAATGGTGTCGGTTGTAACAATTTTTGTAAATCATTTTTTTTCTCGCTCAATATTTTTCATTCACAAATATTTCTTTTCGAGCAGGTTCGTTGATCTTGACTCTCGCTGACTCTATTTTTTCGTAACACCTGCATGGGAAGTTCGACTCCGCGCACTGTAGAGGGTGCGCGAAATGGCTGATTTCCTTACCGGCCGAGAGCAGTGCGGGAATGTCCACATTCCGGCACTCTCCTCGGTCGGTAAGAGGATCAGCTATCGCGCACATTCTCCACAGTCCGCGAAGTCAGACTTTCCATATCAGGTTTTATACAAAAAACAGGATGTGGATCTCGTGCGGGTTGGCGATTCCTAACTCGTGTGAATGCTGACACTCACCTTCGGCTCGTCCGGCATACCTCACACTCGTCCGGGATCGCCAACTTCCCGCGCTTGATACACAATATACTATTTTCAGTTCGAAAACGACTTCAAAATTAGCAATAAAAATCAAAGTTGGGCATTGCTACACATGTTACAATTGACACCTCACCGGTGTCGATTGTAACAGCTTACGTGTCAATTGTAACACAGTAACGATATGACCCGTGCGGAAAAATATTGGGGCCGAATTCGGGGCCCGATCTGGCATCCCTAACAATCATTCGGGCCCAGATCGGGCTGCCCGAACGAGGCCACATCGGGGGTGTAACGCTTTAATAGGTGGGGCCCGACTGAGGCATACTTTTCAGGGCCTGACCAACAAAGGCCAGAACATATTGTTACAGAGAGGCCTCATCGGGGTTACCTAGTTAGGCCTTATTGGCAAGGGCCTGATGATGTTGCCTCGGGAATTTAATGTAGAAAAAAAATGTGAAAAAAGACTTTTTATTGATTTTTCGGAATTGTTCGCGAGTGCCAACGACTTTCTAACAGTTGGTGATCAATCTTACCGGATAAAAACGCATTTTTTTCGCTCGAAAAACACCGCTGTGTTCTTTGTCCTACCCGGGGTTCGAACCATGTTCGCTCGCTCGCTCGGATTACTAGTCGCACGGCGTACCTACTACGCCAAACTAACTTATGACAAAGATTGACTTGACGTGAAATATATACAATCGATGGTTAATACGGCCAAGACAGAGAATATAATTATAAAAAATGATTACAGTAATATAGTTTCTTTACAATTTCTAGATAAACTGCATACGCTTCTTCAGCAACCTTTAATTAGGGACGCCCTTGGTAAACCGAATCAAGGCCTTGGTGGTACAATAATAGCGATCTCTCATCAAGGACGCCGTTGGTAATCCCGAACAAGGCCTTGGTGGTGCTTTTTCAGCAACCATTAATTAGGGACGCCCTTGGTAAACCCAATCAAGGCCTTAGTGGTACTTTACCAGCGACCCACAATTAGGGACACCCTTGGTAATCCTAACCAAGGCCTTTCTGAGGATGTACTAGCTAACCCTACTTGAGGAAGCCACATCGTGGCCAGAGCAAGGCCATTCTGGCGATGTGCTAGGTAACCATACATGAGGAAGCCATATTACGCCCAAATCAAGGCCAAGTTAGTCTATGGTAGGGTGTCACCACTAGAGGATGCCTTTTTTGACCCTTATCAAGGCCTTGTTAATGTTAGGGCAGCCCTAAGATTTTTCCGCACGGGGACATAATTATATGTAAAATATTTATTGACTCCCTCAAAACTGGTTTCAAAGGTCTTCAGTAAACTAATAGATTGTTATTTAATGTGATCAATTTTTTATTGAAAAAACTGATGAGAAAAATTAACGGACGATCCGGGAATCGAACCCGGGATCCACGGATGCTTAGCCGGAGACTTACTCCACTAGACCACCGTCTTTTTTTTTTTTTTTTATAAGAAGTTTATTTAGGCACCAGAAAAAATACAATATAATCAATACATATTAGCAAGGAAACTTCTAAAAACGCTACCTTATTTTAACTTAAATTAACACGTTTTGGCACCTGGGACGGGCTCTACACGGTATGCTACTGTTATCTGGTGGGTTATACAGGTATTTTCATACAATCCATGCGCTTCTTTATCAGATACCTCCTAGTTTGAGGATTCTATAACTATAATTATTGATCAGTAAAAAGGGCCTAGACTAAAAACTGATCGAACTTAGAGCTTTTGATGAGGCTTTGACCTACTATCCTAACAGAAAACAACAGAAAGGGGGAGGGAAAGGAAAGGTTATAAATAAGTGGTAGGGAAAGAAAAAAAAAATAATAAATAAATAGATATGACTTAGAACTAGGCAACAGAATAATAAAAATTATTACTAAACAAATAATACTTAAATAATTACTAAACAATTATTGTGTATAAACGACGGGCTAAAGATGTAAATAGTATTGAGTATAATAATAATATAATAGATAACACAGTACCGATAACAAATAACAACGGCTTTGCAAATAGATTGGTAACAACTAAAACATGCTGCTTATTCACAATAAATTATATTTAATCATCTATTTGTTTACTTACATATATATTTTTTTTAAATCAATTTATTCATTTTATACGTTTATTTATTTCTAAATTATGTTCTATGCAGGTTTTTCTAACCACCAATATTTTTTAATGTTTTTGCGATAGGTGTCTTTTTGGTCTCTTAAGGGAAGTGCAGTACTAAATCTTATTAAGTGTACGTTAGCTGCTTCGTTACAGACCAAGTTCGGCGGGTATATGATTTTTTTATCATGGGTACCTCTGTAGGCATGGTAAATGGTCGGCACGTTATTTGTGTCTTGGATGTAGCCAGAGCTGTCCAAATAGGTGAAGGCTTCGGGCGGCACGAAACCCGATTGTCGGGCCCTTTCGAAATACATGGGGTTCGGTAAGGCTGTTCCCCATATCAAGCTATTGTTAGTAATTTTAGCTGAATTTGCAAAATGGTCCCTAACCAGACGGAGAGAGAAGCAATCAATCCTTGGGATCTCCGCCTCGTTGTATATACGTTCGTTTCTTATGAAGCGCACATACAACGATGAGGCTGACCTCCACCTGCTCAGGCAAGCCCTTAGGCATTTTCTTTCAAACACTCTCAGTTTTTCCATTGTACCTGAGCTGATGTTGAACCAAATCGGTGCTCCGTAAGTTAATATTGGCCTAATTAATAGTAGGTAACATAATATTTTAATTTTGGGGTCCAGAAAACGACAGTGGAACAGGCGATTGGCTGAATTGAAAGCTTTTTGTGCGTTTTCTAGTTGTAATTTGATGTGGTCATTGAATTTTAGCTGGAAATCTATGTGGACTCCTAGATACTTCAATCCGAGATACTTCACTGCGCTTCTGTGCGGAACCAGGCTGCCACCTGTTTCACTGTCTGAAATCCGGAAATTTCTCCAATTGTTTTTTGCGTCGAGTGGTAACAGATCTAAATTCGGCCTGAATAGTACTGTCTCACATTTATCGGTGTTTATTTTCAATTTCCACGAGCTATAGTAGTCTTTGATCTTGATGAATACATCTTGAAGCTCTCTTTGGAGAATTGAAGGTTTTTTCCCCTGATACATAGATTAGTAGGTCATCGGCAAACGCGATTGCTTTCCTTGAGACCGTATCGTTCAAGCCGAACAGACTCAGTATATCGCTATTGTATATATTAAATAATATAGGGGAATTTACAGTACCCTGTTGGAGACCGTCTGTTATTAGAAAAGATTTTGTTGAGTGCATTTCCCCCTCGTAAACTCTAAATTGTTTCCCATGCAGCATCACCCATAACATTTTTATCAATTGTCTGGGGAATTCTTTTTTTATTAATTTGTAAAAGAGGCCGTCTAACCAGACAGTATCGAAGGCCTTCTCGAGGTCAATGAAACAAGCCGCCACGCACTCTCTGTTGTTTAGAGCCCAGCAAATATCTGAAGTGAATTTGTTAATTGCGTGCAACGTCGAATGCTTATGTCTAAAGCCGAATTGTGATTCCGGTATAATATCATTTTGATCGCAGAAGGCTGTCAATGATTTGTTTATGACCACTTCAAAGATTTTGCTAATATTCGGGAGGAGGCTAATCGGCCTGTAGCTGGAAGGATCGGTTTCAGGTTTTTTTATTTTTTAGCAACGCTATTACTTTCGCTGTCTTCCAGCTGGATGGGAAGTAAGTGTTGTTCAGCGCGTTGTTAAATACAATGCAATAGTAGCCTATTATTTTCTGAGGTAGGTGTTTGAGGATTATGTTAGGTATGCTATCAAAACCAGCCGATTTTTTATTGTTTAATTTTCTGAATATTGTTGAGAGTTCTGTATATGAGGTTAGATATTTTCCTGTTTCTCTGTCTGTCGGGTGGAGGGACGAGTTTGTGTCTGAGAAAGTGGTCACGGTTTTCTATTTCGCTTTTTAGATCTTGAACTTTGTTGTTAACTATTCTGGAGAGATGTTCTTTTCCTAGGTTTTCGTTTTGTACGTTGGTCGCTGCAAAGTGAGCTCCAATTATGTTTAACTTGTCAGCTTGGTTCGTTATCAGGGTGTTGTTGTTAGCGTCTTTATGAATAGTGTCCTGTGGAATTTCAGCGTCTAAGATCAATTTTTGTTTCAATTGGGGTATTGATAGGGTAGGGATTTGGCTGGAGCTTTTTGGTCGAAATAGTCTGTTAATCTGGGGAAACATTTTATCAGGTTGAGAAATTGAGATGCTGCGGATTTTGTCTTCCCAGTACTCATTTACAGATCTTTTTACTTTTTCGTCTATTTTTTGTCTGGCTATTTTTAGAAGGTCTTTGAGTATGTTTAGTCTTACTAAGTTTCCTCTTGCGTTACTTCTATGGAGTTTGTTTATCTGGCTGATAATGTGGGATTTGTGTTTGTATAGTGATTTAATTTCTCTAGTTGTGTATTCGGACAAGACTGATACTGGCTTGATTTTTGGGACCTTTTTCGTGATTGCATCGCGGATGCATTCTTCTACCTTTGTTAGCGCATCGTCTATTTCGAGGTTGGATAGGTTTCTGGTGGCGGGGATATCCAGATCTTCCGTGTTTTTTAAGTACGACTCAAATTTCTTCCAATTTGTTTTGGAAAAGTTGTATTTGATGGACACTGGACTTTCAACAAGCGCGAATGGTGAGTTATCAGGTGGAAGTATAGTCATTTTGAGTGCATTGTGGTCGCTATCATACGGCAAGGATTCGGTTTTTAGGTCATCTAATATGTTATCCAGGGTGAGTCTATGGTCAACTATGCCCACGTCGAGAAACGAGTTGCCCCTAGGATACGAGGGTAAGGAAGAGCAATATAGCCTCGTTCTCAGGCCAATCTCGTTCTCGCGCAGCCACAGGTGCAAAGAAACTCCCCTAGAGTTGTTTTCCGTATTGCACCACGATGTGTGTTTCGCATTGAGGTCACCCGCGAGGATGAAGTAGTTGCTGGGATGGGCTAGGTTTAGATCTTTGAAAAGGTTCGAGAGTTCCGAGATGAATTCTTTCTTATGGTTACCTGCCGAGTATGCGGAAATTATGAACAGGTTATCGTTATGGTTAATTTTGAACTTGACTATTGTTGCTTCTAAACATTTCGCTCCAATTAGACTTGCCGGTTGTATGTGCTGAAATTTGAATTTATTTTTAATTAGGGCCGCAGTTCCGCCTCCTTGGGTGGAGTTGGGTCTATCGTTTCTAACACAGGAGTAATTTTCGATGTTGATTTTGTACCTGTTGTTCAATTTTGTTTCCCCTAGTAAGACTAGATCTGGGTCATGTTCCTCCACCAGATCTTTGAGGTTCATTCTTCTTTGTAACGAGATTATCGAGTTTACATTTATGGCTATGATGTTAAGCTTCGTTAGAGAGAATTGTCGAGATGGGATGTTACTCGACATCTACGCTTAGGATTTGGTTGAGAAGGCTTGATAGTTTTTCAATGTTTTTGGCGTTTTCATCTACCGCTTTTTGGATTTGCTCCAGTTGGTTCTTGAACTGGCTGATATCTGATCTGTTCTCGTGTGACTGTTGGGTAGGAATTGGGAGTATGTGTTGGGAGTGTGAAGGTACTGTTATTGTGGTGTCCGTCTGTATGTGTGCGTCGCTGTTTTGGTCTGGTCGCTGAGGGTTTGAATGAGTGGTTGCGGCTGTGATTGCACTATAGGAAATCGCTGGGTTAATTTTGTTCGAAATTCTTTCAATTTTGGCTCGTCTTTTTTCATTGTTCTCTTCGATTTTTTTCTTGATTATTTTACTGAATTCTACTAGTTTCGGACAGCCTCTGTAAGACGCAGGGTGGCCGTGGCTTTTACAGTGTACACAGTATAGCAATGTTTTGTCCACCGGATTGTCAGAGGATAGGATTTTGCACTGTCCTGGAAGGTGAATTTCGTCGCATTTCACACATCTGTGGTCTAGGTTACAATTTTTGGCTACGTGGCCTATTCTCTGACAACGTCTGCATTGGACATGCTCGCCTTTTTTAAGAGGCTCCCAACTTACGGACTGATGCAGAATTCTTTTAATTTTGACCAAGTTCGAGATGTTACTCTCCGGAGAGATTTTAACCAGAAATATTGGGAGGATTCTGCCTAGTTTTTTTGCGTTTTGGGTTACTAAGTTTGAGACTCCCACGAATTCTACCTCTTCAACATCTGTTTCTTTTAGATCCGCCAGGATTTCCTCAGGTGAGAATCCTCCGTCAATACCTCTGATTACCATCGTTTTAATTTTTTCTGTGCTAGGTGTAAATGTGAAAAAGTCCATCTTCCGCTCTCTCATTATCTCGCAAGTTTTCTTGTAATCAACTAGGTTGTCCACGTTGATAACGTGTTTATTATGCTTGATTCGTTTGACGCAATAGTTCTTCAGACTAAGTGTGATTGACATGAAATTTGCGATAACCTTAGCTGTTTGGTTTAACGCTATAATGGGAGGCGGACGAGGCGCTTTTTTTTTTGTATTGAATGTTTGTGTACTTTCCGAGGTATCGTGTGTGTCATCCGCATGTGTGTGCTGGTCTTCTTGTAGGCGATCAGCGGTCTTGTCGAGTGTGTGGGTTTGATCTGGAGCTGGTCCGTTCTGTGATGATCCGGGACGGCTGGCAGGGAGGGGGTTGTTGTCCTTTGGAGACCCATTGTTCAGATTTGACTTGATATTTCTTATCCCAATGTTGGTGATGGACTTTGGGCCTGTATGTCTGTCGTCGTCTTGCCAGATGAGGAGATTAGGCTGCGATTGCGAAGAATCTGCGTTTTTCAGAATCCCGATCTCAGATTTTAAGTGTTCGTTCGCTTTTTTGAGCTCCTGGATCTCATGTAGCGC
>JAFFZH010016293.1:0-19096 GCA_018420115.1 Euura saliciscinereae | reverse complement strand
AAAGTAATTAAACCGCAGTTTACAGCTACGATTTACAGCAGTTCCTACCTGCACGTTCATGTGCGTCTCACGTGGCGTCGAAGTGACTTTCAATGCCTTTTCGTCAATAAATAATTTTTACGGCACAGGCATTAAAACGGCAATTTACGGCACGAAAAGAGACGTTTCAAAGATTTCGTCCATTAATTGTTAGACAATATACAATTCATCGAATTTCGACGGCGAAAATATCCCAAAGGCACATGATTTTGCCAGCCGCATATTTGAGGGCCAATAGTATATTTTTCATTGAAAAATAATAATCGGGGAAGATTGTATCGTTTATTCAGCGGTGGGCCAGACCAGCTTCTTGTTTTAATATGAGAATATACAGACAGGGCCGGCAATCCCCCTATGGTTTTGGTAGAGTACTCCATACCTTAGAATTAAGCAGGTATGGAAATCCATACCTCAGAATCTTGGGCCTTGGCTCACTGTCCAAAAAAAATAAAATGTACTAGTGGACGTGGCAACCAATCGCCATGACGATATATTATTCCACAACTTTGTTCCATATCCTGTTTGTTATCAGTTATGTATTCCAAAGAATCACGCGCAAAACACTGAAAGTGATTAAACCGCAGTTTACAGCTACGATTTACAGCAGTTCCTATCTGCACTTTCATGTGCATCTCACGTGGCGTTGGATTGACTTTTAATGCCTTTTCATCAATACATATTTTTTACGTTACTTTACGGCACGAAGAGAGACGCTTCAAAGATGTCATTAATATAGAGTGATTCAGAATTCGTGACGAGTGTTTGAGGGTCATTCTTAAGGGTTTGGGGTTCCACTTTACTCATCGAAAACAGGCATACAAAATAAGTATTCGGCGAGTTCTGTATTTTTCCGACGCCCCCACCCCGCAATATGTACCAATAGCACTCCACGCCTGGGAAAATCTTCCTCTGCCGGCCCTTTTATTTGTACACCTCTCGAGTCCGCGCATGCGCAGTGGCAGTCAAGTGTCAGATTTTTCTACAATTCCGCCTAACCTCAAAACGCGTAGATCATACTCTTGTTATATAACGTATCGTGTGCAACGAGGAGGCGACGGTCTTTTCTTCTCGCGTATTTGCAATGCTCGTCTACGACTTGTATTGCAGACTTACGCTTGGTATGAAGAGACCGAGTTTGCCTCCTTGTTACACAGTGTACTATTTTTTGTTGGAAATGTATATTTGGATTTTGCCAGGGGAACAACCATCCAGCCTGTGACATCGCTTAAGCCAAATTGTTTCGGAAGAAAAATATCAGAACCGTTGTAGGGGGGCGGGGTCTTTCCCCGCGGCTTGAGGATGGAGATGACCTTTGCTATTTTCCGGTTGGTGGGGAAGTACTTGTTGAGGATGTTAGTGATCAAGACGATAGCTTTTCTGAAAAAGTTTTTTAGGACGATGGTTGTTGTGAAGGTTGTCGTGCCCAGGGGCTGACGAATTTTTAAGATTGGTTAGTATTTTGGCCACCTTATGAGGTGAGGTAGGCAGGAGCGAGTAGGAATAGATCGGAGGTGTCCATAAGGTTCCTAAATCAATACGGTCCCTGACGCGTTTTTTTTTATACAGCCCCATGAGAGGTGCACTGAGAGAAATTTATAGAAACGGCTACTAAAAAAATATACAGTCCGACCTCTCTATAAGCCCCCTCCCAATAGAGCCGCTTCCCCTATTTCTCGCTCGCAGCGTTCCCCCACTCTACCTTGTAACCTGAGCTCGCTTTCGATCCGCGCGCGAACCTCTCAATAGTTCCGAGGTACTCGGAGCAGTTGAGAGCACGTTTTCATAACTATTTTTTTTCATAACTGTGAAGAAAATTTTTTATTCACATATTATTTTATTTTTTTCCATCACATGAAATTTTACTAATCAAGTAATACATAGAAAGGTATCAGAGATCTTGATATAAAACATTCGCTGACGTAGTTAAATAGTCAAACGGTGATTCTTCGTTTTCTGGATAGACCTCTCTCAAAAATCTAATTCAACAAAGTCTAATATTTGTCAAATAATAATTTACTCAATTCAACACAACACAGTGGTGGAATAACACTACATACATACTAAATATACATGGAAGCGATATACAAGAGCTACAAGCGAGCGGTCGCTTGAGCGACAGGGTCTATCGAGAGGTGGCGGAGCGAAGATAGAGAGAGACGGAAGGCGGGTCGTACAAGTAGCGAAGTGGGCAGAGTGGGGGTACCTCGATTCCGGGAAAAACTCTTCCCCTTGGGGGCCTGGGCGGCCCTATAGAGAGGTCGGACTGTAGTAAAGATTGCCATAAAGTATTGTAATCGTGGGACGTTGTGGCAATACGGTAGTTTCTACAATACTGTTTGCGAAATATCACGAAGCAGTTCTTTCTGTACACAGTATGGTAAAAATTGTCTTACTGGCTTAACAGCGATAGGTCATATAGTATATTCGGTTCGACTTAACTATTGTAAAGCTCAATTCATCATACTAGCAAAGTAGAAAGAATTGTAGTGCATAGGAAATATCTCTACACAGCATGCCTAAAAGTTCAATACTCGGTGGTAATTTATACCCAACTGTATCGAAAATGTTGATACATAATCCCAGATAACAATCGTGCCCGCACGATGCGCGCATAGTGAAGACATGCGTGCGGATTTTGCCGCACGACGTGCATGCACCTGAGCGGGGCAGAGTGTGTCCTCAATTGACGCTCAAATACACGTCACGCCGTGCGGGTTGCAAGCATGCAGTCACGGTGCGATCACGTAGTGCGCTTACGTTGACGGATCCAAATTTATTCCATTGAATATTAGAGGGTGGATAATGGGAGAAAAAGAATTCATACATCAGATATTTTTTATTCGAATCGAAATTGGTGGCTACTTACATTTCCACATTTATATCCGTATGGCTGTAATGGACAGAACGAAGATAGATCAATGCGTCTAACGCATGCCGAATTTATCAAATCGAGACTGATGTCAAAGCATTCACAATACCGGCTTGATCAACAATACCTATTCTACTTATTGAATGACGCCAATTGTCCGTCGATTATTTCGTATATTCTTGTACCTTATAAAATTTCATGAAATTTCATTTTTATACATTCTAATTTGGTGAAAATCTAAACACCTGATATAATATCCCAGCAAACAGTGGCATACCCGGTACATCATTTTGAGATCACATTCACGAAACATTGCTACATTGCAATTTAATGTACCGGGTACATCACAGGTCTCTTAATCACGAACGTATCGAGTACATACTGCTGTTATGTACCAGAGACCTCTCATTCAGGAAACAGTGTTACATACCATATAATGGATGGCGACGATGTACCAGCTACATTACTTGCACGATGGCTTTGTTACATTACATAGTTACGTAGAGATCATGTAAAAAGTTGACACACCTGAACCGAGGGGGGAAATAAGTCCAGAGTTCAGTGAAGTTATAATTGTATTTTTTTTTCTCCGGTTGATTCAATATCATTCTTACATTCCAAATCATTACTGTCGTTCGGATTATTTTTCCAAATGAAACTTAATTTCCCTCGGTTCAATTATTTAATTACTTTTCTTTGGATAATCCTCGACGCTTTGTCTATTGTTGGTGTTAGTCTGGGCGAGGATATCACAGGTTGTGTTGAAAAGTTAATCTTTGTTGTTCTTCAAATGACTAAATAAAAAGGCTGACCGAGAATTCCTTCTCGCAATTTATCCATAATAGTAGTTTACATTTTGCAGAACGTTTCAATTTAATTCCACCAAGTCAAAGTGATGAACATAACCTCAAAGTATTTACGATCGGTGAAACTGATATTGGGTTTATTGGGTTTACTAACGGAACCGCTGAAAAAGTTTGGTTGTGTACAGTACATCAAAGCCGTCGATTCATTGAATTTTCCACTTAATAAAATATATCGATTTGTGATTCATTAAGTTTTCTATTAAATAAGAAAAAAAGGTTCAGAATTTCTAAGACAGTTTGGCGTAGTGGGTAGAGCGCCTGACTAGTGAGACGGACGAGTGCCATTGAATGTGGTTCGAATCCCGGTAAAGAATGACAGAAGCGGAATTTCTTGCAGCGAGCTACAAACACATTTTAATTGATCCAGAGTAAACGAAAAGTTGATAGTATACTGTAAAATATGTAAAAAATGCGCGAATGAGGATTGGAATCGTATTTTTATTTGAATATTTTGCGTGCGCGGTAGTTTCATTGAGGTACGTTGCGGAGATGTAGCTGCGATGTTGGTAGTACGTCACGGGTAACGTACCTGCGATGTAATTGTTACGTACTTGGTATGTATCTTTGTTGCATACGTGCGATGTACCTATAACATTGGCGTGTTGCGGACATTACGCAGCACACGTGCCGCTCATGTGCCGAACCTGGTATATCGCATGTAACATCCGCGACAGACATGGTACGGCACTAGTACATAAATTTGTTTGCTGGGATTGTTCGATAGTGACAAAATCGAAATAAAATTTCATGAAAGTTGAGATGTCAACACGATTACCGTTTCGGGGTATATCAAGAACATAAGGTAAATGACAGCCCATGACAGCCCATGACAGTTCATGTACGAGTAGTACATGAACGTAAGTTAGAATGAGAGCAATTGGAAACTCCTGAACAAAAAAAAAAATGAAATTGGTGTCTAACTAGACTAGTAAATTTATGAATTTTTCATTGTGGAATAATATTGAAAATACTGTAAGTTTTCTTGTCATACCTGTGTTCGTCAATATTATTTTGAGATAATGAAAATCATATTTTTATTTTGAGAACTCCGTTTTGGCACATGAAAAAATTCAAAATTATTAGTCCAGTTATAGCTTGAGTTTACAAAGATCTTACGAAAATATTGCCGTAGGTACCAGCTGTGTCGCACGAATATAGTATCTGGTGCAAAAACCTTTCGCCAAGTACATTAATTAATGTGGTCTAATTACAAAAAAATCTATTAGTCAAAGTGATTACAGCTACGATTTACACCAGTTCCTATCTCGTTCATGTGCATCTCAGGTGGCGTGAGAGTGACTTTTAATGCCTTTTCCTTAATGAATATTTTTTACGGCGAAGGCAATAAAACGGCACTTTACGCCACGGAAAGAGACGTTTCAAAGATGTCATTAATACCGGGTGTTAATTCAGAATTCGTGACGAATCTTTCAGGGTCATTCTTAGGTGTTCAGTGCACCACCTCACGCATCGAAAACAGGCATAAACAAGCGAGCTTGGGCTGACTGTGCGCCAGCCTTAGAACTTCCCGTTATTTATTTTGTTCTCTGCTGTTTTGAGATTTGCTAGTATCACCTCAGATTCTTGATCAGCAGTTAAAAAAAACCTTTCAGTACCAATTTTCGTGAAATTTCGAAGGTTTTTAGTGTTTTTCGCAGAAAATCAGACTCGCCATTTTGAATTTCGCAAATCTCACTTCAGATTCGTGATCAATGACCCAAAAAACCTGCGAGTATCAAATTTCATCCAAATCCCAATGTTTTTATTTATTTATTTTTTTTGCAGCATATCGAATACGCCAAATGAAAGTTTGCAAAACTGACTTCGTTGTTTTTTTGTAGAAGACGAATTTTTGTTGGGTGTTTGTGAAGAAATACTTTTTGTTGGTAGATTTTTGTGGAGATATTTTTAACTTCCCGTCTCTCTGTTTTCAGAGAAAAAAGGAAGTTATGTAATCACCCCGACAATGAATAGTCAATTTTCCATTAAATTACCACGTTTCGAGGTCCAAAGAATCACCTCCGACTATTTTCCGTTTGACGTCTGTGTGTGTGTGTGTGTATGTATGTGACCACATTTTCGTCCGCGCGATATCTCAAGAACGCGCGGTCGGATTTCGATCAACTTGCACTGAGAGAAAAATGCGTGGTTTTGGTAACTATATCGCTTAGTAAATAAAAAATATCGTTGCAGTAAACATAATTATAGTGTGCAGGATAATATTATTGTCACGGCAACTATATCGGTATGGTTCTTGTAACCGCCATGGAATTTCACTTTAACTGTAGTATGGGTGACTATATTTTCAGCAAACGAGTTGACCATACGTAGATTGTCACTATTACTGAGCTGCAATACCTTGAATTGACTATAGGTCAGTGGTCCACGACGTCTTAGCTGCATATTGAACGCATATAAGCGACCAGTATTTCTTCTGCGATCATATGGGTAACCATTTACATCCATTGTCGTTTCTTCTTGAAACTGCTTTGGAAAGTGTTTCGAACAACGACCCCGTAATTCCCACCATGCTCCACAAGGTCCGTGAATCATATTTTTCATTAGGATTTCATGCAATTCAGGGTTCAAATGGCGATCAGGAGTTTCTGCAGAAATACATTTATCGATAATTTCTGGGGTCGATAATTTTTGTACCAATGTCAGCAGAAGATGAATATGCAACAATCCGCGCTTCTGAGATTCTATCCTATACATATAAATAAGCGCGTACTTCGCCGAATAATTGTTGGCGGACGATGAAATCAATCAGATATTTTTTTTTCATATCGAAAACCCGTGCTGCGAGATCGGGCCTGTCAGCTGGCTGTTGACCAGGAATAAGATTTTCGTGAATTTCTCGCCAATTGTAATTACAGGTCATTGTTATACACAAATCGGGTTTCCCAAATTTTTGCACAATTCCCATTGCACCTTGATAATGCTGCATCATATGACGCGGTGGACCTGTGAATGTTGATGGCAAAATTACCATTTTACCTACTTGAGTGTTCTTCTCCTGAGCAGTAGATTCTAAATAATCGACCAGTCCAAAATACGTTTCGGCACGTAGCTTCGTTTGGTTTGATTTTAAAAATTCAATTCTATCTTTCTCCACTTTCACATAATGATCTACAACCCATTGTTGAAATAATCGCCGCCCTAAGAGAATTTGATTTTTTAAAATCATTTTCACGAATCACCATTCGGTACCTCGTATAGGCTTCACGTGACACGCGCTTTTGATTATTTAGCTATTCGATTTCGCTATTCGATTTAGAATGAGTACCGTAGAATAGCGAAATCAGTTCTCCTGGCATTTCCGGTAACGCATCTAGACATACTTTCCCATGATTGCAGCAGGTGTGAAATGAATTTTTTTGATTCGACACTTTCTCCGACGCAAAATGCTTAGCACCGCAATGTTTGCAAATTTCTTTCATTTCTCCACCGTAATGCTCCACAACATTATCAATGTTCCCTACAGTATGAAAACTCCGATGAGATTACGAATATATTATTCAACTGTTACGATTTAAGATTAAACAAACTTCTGAAATTCGTTAGTGTCTCTATCGTCAACTTCAATCATCATAATCATTAATTTATCACAATCGTCATCAGTTCTCCATGATCGTCATCGATTCGTCATCATATTTGCACCTTTTGTCTCCTCTCGGAATTAATATATTCTTATTCTTTGTCAGTTCAAATCGTCCCGATTATCAATTTACATCGTCGTCAGGCTCGTTCCCACCGACACCTGAAACCCGTGCCTGGAACCAAAAAATATCCAAATATGTATATTGTGTAGTTCGTGGATATTTGAAATCGAAGCGGTTCAAAAGGATATTGGAACGATCGAGTGAAATATGTTCATATATACCTACTTGGTAATGGGAATGTCTCTCACTTCGCAGATCACTTCCATGTATCGATTAATATCGTGACACAATGAAACTTTGAATAATTATGCACTAACCTTGTCGACAACGGATTACGGAAATGTCTCTTCTCTCTCTCGATCTTGCTCCCGCGCTTATTTTGAAATTCAATATTTCTTCTTTGCCCTCTGCACAGTCTGGGCCACAAAATTTTCGTCAAATTTTGAAGGAGCAATAAATCCAGGAGTTGAGCATCAGTTTCCTCGGTACTCCATAGCTTCCAGTAATTGTGGTATTGTCTCTGCACAACTCGCCTCGCCGATCGTTTTGAATTTATTGATTCAAATTCAGACGAAGCAATACCACTTGAATTTTAACGACAAAAATTCCTTCCAGTTTGAAACTTAAAAGAGATTAATTTATTATCACTCTGACAGTTGGTTGTTTACTCATCTGACAATGAGCACACGCTCGAGCATCGCGGGCGGGAATCTTCCGAAACCAATATCACACCGCAAATTTGTACCACAATTCGCAGCTCACTTCGGACAGACAACCACCCGGACGCGAGAATCTTTCGCAACCAACGTCGAACCGGTCGCGACCCAATCGGCACAGCGGAAAAGCGGCCTCAGGATTTCGATACGACGGCAGGTTCCGGCGTCACACACCGACTTTTTACTATTTTGATTTGATTTGATCAAATTTCTTATGACATTAATAAATTATAAATATTACATTTCTTATTTTATTCCCAACAAGCACGTCACTTGGAACAAATGCGTAACGTAGTCGTTTACTGATCGGCGCAAGATGGCGGTGCGGCGCGGGAAGAGAGGGTTTCTTTATTGTCCAGGGGGAAATAAACGCACGTTTATAGTCCTCAAAACAGGAGAATAAAGGGATCGGCGCACTGATCTCTATACTAACTGGATAGTGGACTGGCACCGCCACTGAACTCTATAATATATGGAAGGCTGTCTGGCCTATGATTCGTGTAGCGGGCTGCGGAAGACAGAGATAGTTGTGGTTATTACCGGACCTCCTTGTCCAATCCATGGCGACTACCTCGCATGAAAACGTCGACCGTTAGCGCAGTTCAGCGGTAGCGGTAGCGAAGTTTGTAGCTCAGAACTTACATATGCGTGTGACGAGTGCGTCCGGTAATAACCACAACTATCTCTCTCTTGCAAGTTCTCGATACCCCCACCACCTCAGACAGCATTCCAGTATATTATAGAGTTCAGTGGGCACCGCTGAGCGGACCTAATTGATCGGCGCCATTGCCGCCATTTTCGGGCAAGATTTCTACCGGGCAGTTTGAATCTAGAGCCAACTAGACCCCGTTACCTTCGCACGCTTCAAGCTAGTTGCAACTTTGAAATATAAAAAATGAGCAATTAGAAAAAAATGGTCAGGAGCGCGCCATTGTACGAAACATTCAAGCCACGAGCGGACTAATCACAGGTAAGTAAGATAGCCGCAATCGCTAAGACAACGGTTAATACGGATATTAGAGTTAAGTTTGAGGTTATGAATAATCAAAATATGTTAATACTTTAGTTTCCCTTTGAGTGATCCCACTTTATTGGAGAAGTGGCTTCTATTAATGCTAAAAATATAAAATTGAATGGTCCTGAATGTCCATTTCTTTATTAGAATTCAATTTCTATCGGCATCTTTAATCCCGAGGTACAGGCGTTCGAAACAAAACGCATTTTCAGGTTAATGCACAGTCGAACTACTGTGGAAATAATCAGATACTGAATAAAGTACACATATTTATGGGAAACATTCGGTCAACGCGTCAATAAACCAAATATTCCACGGTGCATCTATTCAAACTTCCCGGTAGAAAAAGTGCCCGAGCTTGCCCCCTCCTCCGACCCCCCCAAGCCCCTCATCGTCGTTCTAACGCGCCCCACAGTGAGACGGAATCGAATATTCACGGCGAAAAGTCTATCAAGTTTCCAATTCGTGTGAAAGTCCTTAGTCGGGGGTTTTTTGGGTCGCTGATTACGAATCCGGAGTCGAAATTGCGAAAAACAAAATGGCGGATCCAGTACGGCAAAAAATTGATTCAAAAATGTATTTAATCGGGGTGAAAGTCCTTACTCGCGGCTTTTTGGGGTCGCTGATTACGAATCCGGAGTCGAAATTGCGGGAAAAAAATGGCGGATTCAATATGGACGACATTTGTATAAAAGGTGTTTTATTTACGTCACATTGCATTATAATAGTTACGTTTTCCTTAAAATTAGATTCATGTGAAAGATTGAACATTGGAGTAACTATACAACTTTATTCATCGTCAGAAGGACAATCTGACTCACAGTCACTGAATTGAACTGATGATGCAAGGCTCGAGCTCTCCTCACTTGTTGAGACGCTTGGCGCAGTTAATAACTGGATTGCTTCTGGTAGCAATGATCTCATTTTTTTAGCGGGTAATTTGCGCAGACTCGAAATATATGGGTCAGACGTTAATAGTAGGCGTGAGAAAACGTCCTCCATGGTTTTCGTTCGTGAAAATTTTCGTGAAAAATCTGATCTATTCTTTTTAATGTATTTATCAGTAGACTCTTGGGCGTCTTCGGACATTTGTCCAATTGGTAATATTGCAGATTGTATAATTGCTGTGCCATGAATCAAAATTTTATGCATCGAAGTAGGCATGTAAAACCACGGATACAACGTTACAAAGTCGCGAGCTGTTTGCACGGCATAATCTTGAAATCTGATTGGATCAATTTCATGGCCACTCGAAAGTGTTTGCAATATAACGTAAAATCGCTTGATCAAGTCTTCATTTACCCCCGTAATCGAAGCAGAAGTGGTTGAATCTTCAAAGAATCGTCGAGCAGTATTCCCATCATTAGAGCTACCAAATCCGGGCTTTGGTTGATCAACTATTAGACCCATTCGTATGCGGAAACCTTTTTGTATAATTGCTTTCCGGTTTTTAACAATTTCTTTATCATTTGGACTACGCGCTTGCCACTTTTTGATTCCAAGTTTATACGCTACGTGCAAACAACATTCGAAGAAGCGAATCCACGCATGCAGAGTCGATAACCCGAACTGTAGATGATCTTCATTAATTTTCTTTTTCAACATTGCATCGATATCGTTAAAGTCTTTTGAAGTTGCTTGACATAAATAGCAACGTTGAGCAGAAGCATTACTCGTGATTGCATTGCAAACTTTACCATCTATCATGGTGAATGCGAGTTGGAAAGAAACGGTTATGTCTTTTCCGTTAATGACAGTTTCGAAAGGGACAAGGTGACTCTCCTGCTGTTTAATATACTCCATTTCGCTCACAGTGGCTTCGGTATTTTCATGCAAAAATTGAATTCGAATTGGACGACAAAAACGGTTAGACGATGGCCTAGGATTTTTCCACACAATAGTGGTATTTTGGCTTTCTTCGTCGACTGATATCAACTGCAATGGAACTAGTGAAGTGAAGAAGATGTTGGCATCGGACTTGCTTCCATCATCGTCGGTAAATCTTTGTTTGTATGTACTTTCACCAGAAGTGCCATCGCAACCCCACTTACAAATTAAACTCAAGTTGCGAACACTTTCTTCACTAAGACTATCAATAACTGCCTCTTGAAGCAACAAGATTCTCTGAATTGTATGATTCAACAGAGACTGCAGTTTCACTTCAGCACTACATTCTGTAACAGTAATCTCTGATTTCCGTGGATAACATCGAAGCTTCGCTTGATATATTGCTTTATATGGCGGAAATATCGTACATTGCTGCTCTCTGGTTGAATTCCGAAGTTTCTGATAGTCAGCTTGTGACAAATTAAGGTCAATTACAAGCGATAGGGCTTTATCATGAGTATAAGGAGTTTCTCTAATCGAATCCAAAGATTCTCTATACTTGTTAGCTCTTGATGGGCTTCCCAGTGTCACATCTTGAACAACCTTGGCAGCATCCACTCTACCAGCTGCTCGAAGGCTCATCTGAGTCGCAAAAGCCAGTTCTTCAGTGCTTGTAGTCGCACGCAAATCTTGAGTTTTCTGCCGTTTTGTGCGCACACTAGCTTCGGCAAATCCTAAAGAACGCCGACCCATGCTGGACTTGCTGGACTTTGTTGCAGCTTCTTTGATTTCTTCCAGGGGAACGAACACACTGAGCCATGTTGAAAATTTTTCGAAAAATTTTCCTTCGTGCCTCGAAACTTGCGTCCACTTTTCATTGAATTGGGATAATAATCGGCGTACTGCAGATTTAACGTCGTCCGACAGAGTAAAAGGTCGTTTCAATCTCTCCGTCATGAATTGTTCAATTTTTAAATACGTTGTAGCTGCACCACTCTTTAAATTATCTTTCAGGAGCACGAACATGTCTCTTCTTGTCAATCCAGCAGGTGCAGGATCATCTTCGGTAGATTCTGGAATGTCAAAGTATAATACATATGAATAAGCAATTACATATTCAGCCTTACTCACTATTATAGATAATAAAATAGATAAATATTATAGATAGATTATAGACCACCAAAAATTGTCTTGATAGAAAATATTTCAATTTCGAAGCGTGAAATGTGAATCCGCTATAAAAAATTAGGATAATGACAAAAATAATCTACTTGGGCCTCACTGGGCCCACCTGGGGCACTGGGCCCACAAGGTGAGTACACCCCTGGAAAGTTAATTTCATACCATACAACCTTCATACGAATCACATATCCAAATTGTATGTTTTAATTGTTCGAAATTGAGAAAAATGCACTTTTCATCACAAAAACTTACACCAGTAGCGGTGGCGCAAGAAATCGCAACTTTTTTTTGCAGTTTTCATTAAACGATTGATTAATCTACAACCTAGAATAAGTCCGGCCGCTTGACAATGCACGGCAATTCAACTTTTCTCTACGTGTTTCGAACTTTCAGTCGCGATTATACGTTTATTTTCGGACAAATCATTCGTTTACTGATATCACATACATCATTATTAAAAATTTGTAATTACATGATAATATTCTACTTACTTTCCCCTTTCGAATCCATTTTGAAAAATGTAAATAGGTTGAGTTTGGGCCGTACGGCGTCGTTTTCTAGAGCACACTGAAAATTTAGCTCACAGAGCGACGCGTCTGTCTCGAGCGAAGGGCACTTTTGAACTGCGACACAATAGCAGGTATAAAGGATCGTCCCCTCTGCCTCCTGGAACTCGACCCTCGGCCTATTACTACGTCTAACCCACCACTATAGAACCCCGAAATAAATACTTTATTTTTGCACTTTTCGCCGCGAATATTCGATTCCGTCTCACTGTGCCTCGGTGGTCTAATTGGACAAGGCGTCGCAGTACAAATGCGAAGGTCCCGGTTCAAACCCGGGCCGGGGGAATTTTTACTCGAAGAATTAAAAATAAAAAATTGATTTTTCATAGGTTTTTTTCGGTCCCACCAAGGTTTGCACGCTCGAATAGAGGAAGAATCTCTCCTTGGTGGGGACCAATAATTAATTAATTTGGTTCGCCTCGTCCGATAAATTCAAATATGTGAATGTACAAGACAGCGAACGATAGAGTCCACCAAAAATTAACTTTCAATATTATAACAAGTTCCGCGAAAGGCATTTTTACTGTCCACCCAAAATATATTATAGGATGAAACAGCAATAAAACGATTGTGGGGAAAAATAATCGAGTTCCGAAAATAATCGATTATTTTCGATTAATCGGGAAAAAATAATCGATGTAATCGAAAATCAATTATTTTTGCCCATCCTTAGGACACTTCCCGATTGGACACGAGCCACATCGGACACCTGTCCGATAATTATTTCGTGATGTTTGGACGTGCTATCGGAAAAAGCTCGTGTCCGAAAAATCTCGTATCTAAAATATCTCCTGTCCGAAATAGGCTGGTGTCTGAAAAATTTGGTGTCCAATTGGAACGTGTCTAATAATTAAGTGTGCAATTATAGTATATTGTGCAACTCGTGCGGGAAGTTGGCGATTCTCGATGAGTGAGAGTATGGCGCACGAGTCGCAGGCGAGTTGTGACGAGCCGTAGACGAGTGTCGACATGCTCGCACGATTCGGGGATCGACAACCCGTACGCGTTGCACACCATACTTTTTGTAACCCCTTGCAATGAATGGGTAGTTCGATTTCGCCGCCGCGGCACTCGGCACTCTAACCTGAGCGTGGCGTAGAGCAGCGCACGCCATCGTAGTTACCAAGTATCCCGTCTGATGGTGCTAGCTAACAGAGTCCTGCTGAGACTAGCGTGAAATAATAAATATCACTCAACGCTAGAACCGTCGTCTGCTATATTATTTCACGCTCCCCCCAGCGCAGTAATCGACCGCTTCGCGCACTTTCCGCGGTGCGCGAAATCGAACTTCCCATGCAAGTGTTGCAATAGTATATTACACACCTAGGGAGGGAAAGTAGGCTATTCCAAACTGCACGTGAGATTGACACCCGAGCCGAAGGCGAGGTTGGCAAGAACGCAGTTTGGGATGGCCTCTTTCACTCCCGTGGGTTGTATAATATTTTTCACCACCCCCTGCATCGGAAAGCACGACTTCCCGTTCACGCAGCGGGCCGAAAGTCGTACTTTCCGTGCAGGTGTGGTGAAAAAATAATTATTGCACACTTAATTATTAGACACGTTCCCAATTGGACACCAAATTTGTCAGACACCAGCCTATTCCGGAATCGAGATATTTTAGATACGAGATTTTTCGGACACGAGCTTTTTCCGATGATAGCACGTCCAAACATCCTGATACTGCATATTGCCACAACAAATAACGCCTGGGATCATGGTCACAATGATCACCCCGGGGCAGCTTGGGCGGATTTTCGGAGTATCACAATTACCCGAAAATGTTACAATTGTTCCCTGATGAAAAAGTTTACGTCATAAATGTCATGAAAAAGTAGGAAATTAATCGTGTCATAAATTGTATGCTCTTATGAAAGATTTCAAGTTCACGGTTATAACGTGATTTATCTTATGATTTTTCATGTGATTTCTTACATGGTCTATTCTTTCGTGATGAGATGCATACTTAATTTCATAATTTATCATATGATTTGTTACATGATGATATTTTACGATGTAAAAAGAAAAAAAAGTTGAACATTGGCCGGGATCCAAAAGAAGATAGTCGGATTCGGGAGCAGAACACTACCGACCGAGCTACGACTTTTCGAATTTGAACAAATTTTATTTTTAATTGCGTATATACAGAAGTACAGGATTTTCAGCATCATAATTGACGGCCGGAGGGCCTTTGATTATATACAGATAATGTTTACAATTTTTCAAGGACTTAAGATATCGTGTGGTATGAGATTGGGAATTGGGAAAAAAGAATAGCAAAAACCCAGTGTCGCAACGGTTACACAAAGAGTAATTATAGCTAAATGCGATGGGTGAACATATTGAGGCGGGTGATGAGGTGATCTTAAGGCTAGAGGTTTAATCTGGGTTGATTTCTCGTAGAATAATCTCTCATTTTCAGATTTCGCCCATTTTGAATGGGTGAACGGATTTGTCTTGCGGAGTTGGATATTTTCATGTTGCTTCACGGAGTTGTTAAAGTTAATAGTGAGCTCTTTGATCAAGTCTGGGATAATCGGTATGTTAACTTGTTCGTGCATTCTCAGAGCCGAGGAATCAGTGGGCATGCTTGTAGCCAATCTGAGGCATTTGTTTTAAGTGATTTGGAGTTTATTGAGGTGGTAATTTGCTGCATTGTGCCAGATGGGGCATGCGTAAAGAAGGGTAGGTCGAATAATGGCTTTGTACAGCATGATTTTCATTGAGTTGTTTAGATACGATGATTGGAATAGGTTATAGAGGCGAGGCAGTCTAGCTTTGGCACTCCCGTTGATTCGGTCGATATGCTCAGCCCAGAGAAGTTTTTTGTTAATAGTCAATCCAAGGTATTTAACCGTCTTTGAAAACCTAATGACTTTGCTTTTCATAACAATCTCGGCGGCGGGGGAGGGGGGCGGGGGGCGGGGGCACAGGTGAAAAGAATAGCTACCGTTTTCTGCGGATTAACTTTTATTACATTCAATACTACCAAAATTGCGGTGTTGAAATTGCGAGGTCAATGCACACCAAACGGTTTCAGAAGAAAATACACCGGACTTTGCACTGAACGGTGTGATCTTTTCGGCCTCCGAAACAGTGAAAAAAAATCAATAAATTAGTTTGAGTTTTTGCTTGTTATTGCCATTTCCGGTGTTATAGGCTATCCCTAACTTGCTTTTCATAACGGATGTCAATTGAAACGCATATTGAGTTCGCTGTAAGTTTTTTCGCTTCTTTAAGACCTGGACGGGGTTTGAACCCGGAACGCTCGCAGCTGTTCGTATTACTAGTCGCACGCTTAATTTTTTCCTTGTCACGATCGCCACCATATGTGTGTCATCTTCGCAGGCTTGTATTGAAAATACTCTTTAGCCCTGTGCGATGAGTACGAACTGATCAAACTGTTCACGTAAATTTCTGTTCGCCGTTCACCAACCCACACCGAATCTCTGCCGTATTCTTGTTAACTTGAACTGGAACCTATCTTGCGTTTCGATTATTGAAGTTTTTTTTGGCAAAGTTGGTTGGAGAAAAACAACACCGATCGTAGAAACGATATTAACTGACTACCACGCGGTGGCTCGTCGTGTGAATAATTAATAACAGGTCAACGCTTTTTACAACCCAGTTGTTTGAATTTTGTTGGGGCCTCTCGGATTCCATAGAAAAGTTCCTCATAAGGAAGAATTTCATATTGTACAGCAGAATTTGGATCATGGCTGGCATTATCTCGTGAACATCCAGTTTTTTTTACAGACCGAAAAGAATCCGATCGAAGAAGTGTCCAACAAAATCTACTGGAACCTTGTGTGTTCGTTCCATCACTCACCATTTCAACACAAGAACAAGATGAAAATTCAATTGGACTCCCACTGTCCTCTGTTTTGTTTCAGGAGTACGTGGAGCTTGTTCTTCGTCAACTTTGTACGATCGTAAATATTATAGGATATGTGAAACAGGTTTGAGGTTCTAATCACAGTCTATACATTTTACAAGCATATATTTTATTCGTTTATGGAGAAAGCCTAGCCCGATGTAACTTGGGAATAATAAAATTTGTATTACGTAAGATTTTTCTGAACTTATAATGGAAGAAATAATAATTTTTCACAGGTTCAATCCTCAGGATTTCCCATTTCACCTCTTGTGGTGGCACGGTGTCACGACGGACACGTTATTCGTCTCTTGGAGGCACAGTCCAGCTCTTAGTTACCAAAGTTTCATTAACTCCGTTGCGTTGAACCGTCAACCAGTAGTCAATTCTGTTTCCTGGAACCACGTGATGGAGGTCGTCGATGTAAATCCATTCACCCTCTCGTTGTTTCGTCGCAGGTCCATCGCTCTCCCCAGTTCGGCTAGCTGGACCAGAGACATTTCGTTGGTTAAAAACTTCTTCGGAAAGTGACGAGCGCAATGGCCAGTTGGATCATTTGTATGTCTTAGGGGGCGTCCATAAATTACGTGAGGTGTTAAGAGGGGGGTGGGGGTCGAGCCGAATCTGACCCATCGCACGTGGGGGAGCCGGGGAGTCGCGGCGAATATCACGTAATTTTTTTTGTCAATGATTTTTTTTTTCATTGATAAATCCAACTCAATCAAGCACATATTAACGTATTTACACTAAAAATACGCATTTAGAAAATCTCACGATATCTCAACACGGGGGGGGGGGGTCGAAAAATCGCCTCACGTAATTTATGGATGCCCACTTACGTATAATATCCTTGTTTATGTTTCCATGAAACTGAATACTCTTGGTTTTGCGGGGAACGTTCGTGAGTGTTACTTGGAATCCATAGGGAGCTCTCAGTTGGAAATGACGTATAATTCGAGCTGAAGTGTCACCCTCAACACCCACGAAAATATTCGCAACGGATACCGCAGCAAGGAAAATAACTATTTTCATCGTTGAAGTTTGTCGAATATATCACGTAGACTGATGAAGAAAATACAGAGTTAAGAGGCAACTAGTTTGTGTTGATTCAGTCGAGTGATGAAGGCACCAAAATCGAGCAGCTTTTATACAAAAAGTGTGGATGCGCGGGGGAGTTTGGAATCTATCATGGTCGATGATAACTGCTTGTAGACCAATCAGGAGGTTCGGAATCGCACGACAAACAGCCGTTATCACGTAGTGGATAACAATAGCTGCGGTGAGCATCCGGGTGTTGGGCACGATTTGCACGACCCGATGCGTTTATGATCACGAAATGACCTCTGGTTTATTGTAGGTATAAAACACATACGAAAGCGAAATAATTTCGTAGGTAGAACTATGAGTGAATCGATAACTTTAGATTTGAATCTTTATTCAAATCGATTTTCAATCAACTGAATTTTGGTTCCTTATTCGGATACCCGGTGTAACCAATGTTCAATTAATTCTATTTGAATGATCACATTTCGAAGATGTGTAATTTTGAACGAGCGTCGTCGGAATAAATGTTCTATATAAGAATAACACTCACATGAAAAGGCGGATCGCCTAGTAGTTTAGCGGGACGAAAGCTGCCGGATAATAGATATTTATGTGGCATGCGCAGAAAGTACTGTTTATTCGGCAAGGTTATGTTTTTCGTACGAGCCGTTGGTTTCACCTGGCGAGCCGAAGGCGAGCCTTGTAAAGGAACGGCGAGTACTAAAAACATAACCTTGCCAAACAGTTACTTTCTGCGCGCGCCCCATACAATATTTTTTACGGAAAAGGCATTAATAGTCACTTTGACGCCAGTTGAGTTCCGCACGAATTGCATATAGGAGCTGCTGTAAAAGATAGTAGAGAGGGGGTAACCTGCGGTATAAAGACTTTATTCCGCAACTTTGACATGCGCACTTCGAACTGCGCATCAAAGTTGCGGAATAAAGACTTTATACCGCAACTTTGAACTTAGCGGTATAAAGTGCCACTTGCCGGAACGAAAACAGGCGTCAAAAAGTGAATTTTTAATGCCTGTGCCGTAAAAACTTATTTTCACATCATTGATCAATTATCCAAATCGCTGGCGTTGCGATCTCGGAGCCGGAATTACCTCTTCGAGGTGGAAATTTTACACTTTTGAGCGGGCTGTACCATTTCTGGACAGAGATTTCCTCACTTCGGAGTGCAAAAATGGTATGACTCGTCCAGAATGAGGGAATTTCTGCCCGGTGCTGGTAAAGCGTACTGAAATGACCTTCATCTGGGGCGCCATATCAATCTGGGCAAATATTTTCCTATTTTTGGCGCGGCATACCAAATCTGGTCTAAAATTACCTTTCTCTGGGAGTAAAAAACTCCAACCGGGTTCAACTTCCAAGGGACATGGTTTTCTTAGATTGAAAAAAAATATGGCGTGTGACTAGGGACGGTTATTGATT
>JAFFZH010016285.1:10069-21498 GCA_018420115.1 Euura saliciscinereae | reverse complement strand
TTACCGACCTTACCGGGTTTTCACTGATAGCAAAGCCTACGCGTCGCGAGCGCGGAAAAGGAACCAAGAGTGCAATTCTAAATGGAATTCCGAAGATATATATCGGAAAACTTCTTTGTTTCATGCAACAATGAAGACGTATTCTTGAAAACTGCACAAACAATTACCATTTTGGTGGTAATTGTTTGTGCAGTTTTCAAGACGTGGAGATCTAGTGAAAACTCAACTTTTCATTTTCGGGTTGATTACAATAACTTCTGCTGACGATAATTGATAGAGTAACAAAAAACGTTCCCAAAGTTTTCTCTAGGATCGACGGTTTAGGTGTTACGACTTGCCAAATCCTCAATTCAGTGAAAAGTAACTGAAAAGAGATTAATTTGAAAGAAAAGGAAGAAAAGGGTACCCAGATAATTGATACAGCAACAAAAAATGTCGTACAAAGTTTTCTCTTGGACCGACCGTTTAGGTGTTAAGTCTTGCGCCAAAGTTAAAAAATGCAGGTATAGAAATCTTGAGGGTAATGCGTGTTCCATTCCCGGGGCGCCTGATGATTTTCCTCGTGGAAATTTCAGGTCTTCTAGCTCAGAAAAAGAGTAACTGTAGGTGGACATGCCAATTCGAATGAAAATTTAGCCACAGGTAGTCCTTAGTGTACTGATCTAAACGTTATATGCCATTCGGGCAGTAGGGGTCCTGGGGTGGAGCAAAAAAATGGAAAACTTTTTTTTTCCTATTTACGAGTAAGACATTCGATACACGGAAACAAACGCAAACTCTTGCCCACACAGGAATAAATAAATTGAGGAAAGGAAAATGAAGTAGAAGGCAATAATACTCATCCGTTGCGAGTTTGTGCAGGTGTATATACATGGATTTACCTTCAGTACCGTGAATTAATGTAGGTAAGCGGCATCGGGCCGAGGATTAACTCATACAATGCCAAATGTTTTTCGGGAAAAATAGTATACCTGTGGATTCCACAAATTGCTATTGTCTTGACTCGCTCCCTGAGTCTCGCAGGTGGTCGAAACTTGATGGCCTGCACGTTGTGAAATTACAAAAGGCCGCGTTCTGCATAATTCTGCACCTGAGAAGTTGAATAATGAAGCAACAAATATGGGGAATCCCAGGTAAAGTAATATTATTCTGTTTCACGGAATTTCCAAAGAGCACTGAACATAATGAGCGGCATCGGAAACGGCTCAAATGTCGATCCGAGAATTATACTGAAATATTCTGTAGTCTACCATCACCGAGAAGAACTCTAACAACACTGTAACAGCATATGTAGGTGATGCTCAAAAATGGCAAAAAGCACAAAAAGCACAAAAATGGAAAACATTTTTTTTCCTATTTACGAGTAAGACATTCGATACATGGAAACAAACGCAAACACTCGCCCACACAAGAATAAATAAATTGAGAAAAGAAAAAGGAAGTAGAAGGCAATAATACTCATCCATTGCGAGTTTGTGCAGGTGTACATACGAGCATTCACCTTCAGTTCCGTGAATTATTTTATACTCATCCCAGCCAATCAATCAACCTTCAGTTCCGTGAATTATTATATACTCATACAATGCCAAATATGTCTCGGGAAAAATAGTGTACCTGTAGATTCCACAAATTGCTATTGTCTTGACTCGCTCCCTGAGTCTCGCAGGTGGTCGAAACTTGATGGCCTGCACGTTGTGAAATTACAAAAGGCCGCCGTCTGCATAATTCTGCACCCGAGAACTCTAATAATGAAGCAATAAATATAGGGAATCCCAGGTCAAGTAATATTATTCTGTTTCGCGGAATTTTTGAAGAGCACCGAAAATAATGAGCGGCATCGGAAACGGCTCAAATGTCGATTCGAGAATGATACTGAAATATTCTGTAGTCTACCATCACTGAGAAGAACTCTAAGGATAAAGAAATCCACGTGCTTTTCCAGGTTTTCCGGCGTCAGTTGACGGAAGAATAGTATTTTATTCCATACATGAACGGAAAGGCCGATTTCGCTACCTACTTTGGGGGAGCGAAGTGCGGCTTTACCGACCGGGAACTCTTTCTTTCCGCTGGGAGACTATTAGGTAAGAAAGACCAGTTTTCCCTCCCGCAAAGTCTTTCCTCCCTGAAAGTCTTTCTTCCCTGAAAGTCTTTCTTCCCAGTTTTCTCTGCCGTACCGACCAGTACGGCTCGGTCGGAACGTCACATAACCTAAAATGTAAACACTGATGTGCCCGCGAAATCGACCTTTCCGTTGATGGTGGAATAAAATATCGTGTGCACCACGGTCGCCGGACTTTTCACTCCCTCGGTGGATGCCATCCCTCACCTTCGGCTCCGGTGGCAACTCCACGCTCGGGAGCGAAAACGTCTAATGCGACCGTGGTGTACACGATATTTTATTCCATACATGAACGGAAGACGCCCAGATAACAAAATGTCTGCATGTTGCCTGCATCGTGCGTACATGACGTGCGGATCAATCCGCACGTCGTGACGGCAGATATCAAGTATGTGCGTCCTCATATGCGACGCATGTCGTGCGTGTATAGGATTTTATCTGAACCATTAGATATGATTCGATAAAAACTTCGTCGCCATCTCATTGGATATATGACTGTATCCGAATGGATTCAGTTTTATATTACCGGATACGGGAGTATTAAAAATAAAAATAAATAAAATTGCACCAAGACGGTTTCGAATCCAAGCCTGTTTCGGGGTCACCCATCCAACTATTAGTCGCGGTGAATGTTGCTCAACTTCGTTGTACGATTCAAGTCCGGTGTTTTACTAGCTCTAACTATTTCATCGGAGATTAGGTGATACTTTGCCAGCTTGTAACGATGACGAATTATCTATTTCCACTTGATCACATCTCCAATAACCGACCATACTTATCAGAGCAATAATCGATGTATATCATTTTTTTTCATAATGTAATATTGTATTCATATGGCATATTATTATGAATTATCTGATAATTCAGTAATAATAAGTAATTTTTATTACGCATGCATGAAAAAGTTTCTTGTTTGCGGCTGCCGTGCCGTCATAATCTGGCACTTTTCTGACGTTTGCGTCGTCAATGGCAACGTAACACGCCAGACATGCGCACTTCGTTCTGCGCACGTTCAGCGTGCTCAACAAGAATCTTGTCGCGCACGGCGTGCAAACAAGAAACTTTTTCATGCATTTGTAATAAAAAATAGTGTTCGATACATGGGCAAAATGAGGCGTTATTAGGCCGAACGATGTATTCATCACTCACCTTCGTCTCGGTTCCGGCTACGCTCGGCGCCTACGGCGCCTTGCTTCGCCTCCACCTCGACTACGGTTCGTGTCGAATACATCGCGCTCGGCCTAAAAAGCCTCACATTTCGCCCTAGTATCGAAATATACTATTTTCGTCGAACCACAACATATTTCAATTTGAAAAAATCCCGTGACATCACGATTTCCATTTTAGCCTTGCCTGGCCGATTTGAGATGGATTCGGTCAATAATAAATTTTCACTTTCAAATTTCAAATCCGGAAAAGTCATAAAGGGATCTACGGTGGCATCCGGAGCCTCCCTACCAATGCTAGGTTCCTGAGTGGGAGCAGGTATGCAGCGAATCAAAGGGCGCGGAATAAACCCTTCTGGCCAACAAGTAGCAGGGACTGGCTGAGATATGCAATTGTTTGGATCTGTTTTCGCATATAGAACAGGAAACACGCTTCAGTCTCTTCAGTCAGTCGCAGGTCCTGGATACCTACATCATCATTAGCGGCGAAGTAGTTTAGCATCAAGTTTCGAATATGAAGACAGTATCACTTAAGGGCATGCTGGACTCAGTATTTCCGTATTTAAAAAATGCTGAAGCCTGATATGAACGGGAGGGTGTTTAATGGGTTCCTTAGACGATTTGGAATCAAATTGATAGCTGCATGAACGTGTATCTCACCAAAATCGAGTAAAATAAGGCTTTTTTGTTTCGAGAAGCGTGGGACCGTCACTTGTTTTCACTCATATCACCGACTATGCATCACAAGGGTGGAAACGAATTAGTGAGCGCCCTCGTCAATATAATTCCACTCACATATATCGCAAAACTTGTTCATTTCACTCAACGATGAAGCCTCAGAATTGTTTCCAGAAAAAGACTTACTGAAATTGTCGGCATGAAGAAGTGGCCGCGGCCATGTTGGATGGTTTCATCAACCTTCGTCTCGCGGTCCTACGTTTCACGAACCGCCGTTCCTTATTCAGCGCTATGACAGCTGAGCGGGAATTCAAACGGAAATAATTCGGAATAATAATAGGTATAACAAATGTAAGATATGTATACAGTAGAACCTCGATTATCCGAGGTAATGTGGGGAAGGGGTACCTCGGATAAACGAAAACTCGGATAACACGGAAAAACAACAAAATGCGAAAATCTAATGTTTCATGTATTTACCATAGTAGGATGAACTTTAATCACAAAAGTATATGAAAGTAAGAAAAAACGAACGTAAACTAATCTTTGGGGTACAAAACATTGTCACTACATATGTAGGTACATGTAACGTTTAACTTGTCACTAACGCGGCTTGAAAAAGTCCGTAATAGAGCACTGTTTCAACGTGCTCATTCGTTTTTTAGCTGCAATATCTCGCCATCGTTTCATCAATAAGAGGTCACTTGCATTACTTTCCGGCTGTTCCTCAATGTATCCAGCGATCTCACCGATCGCTGGATCGGTGAGATCAGTCCGACACTAGGCGGATAGCGTACTTACCGACGCGGTCCTAGGTATACGCGGAGGACGCCATCTCTCGGCCGCTGCCGAAAACTCTTTGCCGTCCGTGATTCTCCATGACCCACCATGATCCCAGCTGTTTGATTATCGCCAAATTGACACATTTTCGTAGGACACAAACCTAGTCTTTGTTTTTGCACAAAACCACGATGTTTTGGTATATTTGTGTTCGGCATTGCACGTGGCAGGGTCGGAAGAAGCTGTTTTTTGCGATTGAGGCGCGTAGACTTAGCTATCAATGGAAATAGGTGACGCCCCCACCTCTTACGATGTATAACAAATAATTTTTTTTCAATTTCGATGACTTTCATCAGTTTAATCGAATCTGGCCCTCGTGAATCATCGGATTCCCAAAGGACAGTCCGTTTGGAAGCTCCGTTTAGAAGATATTCGAGAAAATAATTTTCATGGTAAAAATCGAGAGCTAATTCAAGCGCATTCAATCCTTCTTCGTGGCTGACTCGCGGAGTTTCTTCCGTTTCGCTGTCTTCTGAATCGCCCGCAATTTCTTCTCCAGAATTCACGAGATGGCCGATTTCATCGTCAGTAAGTTCCTGTTCACAATCGTCACCATGAATCCATTCTTCAGTATTGTTTCGGTCAACGTCTTCGCAACCAGCGATTCGCTCCATGACGCTATGCAGGCCTACATCCTCTTCAATCTCATCGCTTTGATTTGCAGAATTCAAGATTTTTGCCCACGATTTTTCGAGCGTGAGCCTTTGGACAGCATCCCAAGCTTGAGCTGACCAGTAAATGACGCTTTTCATGTTTATTGCAAGCAAACACTCTTTGAGGGTACTTCCAGCGGTGCTTTTCTCCAGAATATCTTGAAGTAAAAATCGTCAGTAATGACGTTTGAATGTCTCGAGTACGCCTTGATCCATTGGTTGTCCGATGGAGGTCACATTTGGTGGAAAAAATTTGACGATGATGTTTTCACTTCTGAGAATGGTCTCGTTTGGGTGCGATGGAGCGTTGTCGAGTAACAGAATCGCTTTTCTAGAAAGGCCCTTTTTTTTCAAAAATCTTTCAACCGAAGGAACGAATTGTTCGAAAAACCATTTCTGGAAAAGATCGCGACTCATCCAAGCACTCTTTTGATGTGCGTAGTACACTGGCAAAGCTTCAGGTTTGATGTGCTTAATCGCTCTGGGTTTAGCTGATTTCCCGATACACATTAGCGGAAGTTTGTGTGTTCCGGATGCGTTACTGCATGCTAAAATACTAACCCTTTCTTTATTCTTCTTGTACCCTGGAGCCACCGCTTCTTCTCGTGAAGCCAATGTCTTGGAAGGCATCATCCTAAAATTGAGGCCAGTCTCATCGCAGTTATAAATTTGATCTCGCGAGTATCCCTCATCCGTGACTAGCTTCTCAAATTCTTCTTTAAACTTCGTCAATCCGGCTACATCAGCTGACATTCTTTCGCCACAGATGCTTAACTGACGAATACCGTGCCTTTTCTTCCATCTATCCAGCCATCCACAACTTGCTGTAAAAGTCTTGCTTTCATCGGGAAACTGTTTTGCAAGTATCACAGCCTTTGCCTGTATAATGGGTCCTGATACTGGTAACCCCTTCTCTCTCATTTGAGTGAACCATAGGAATAAAGCTTGGTCAACTTTATCATACTCTGCGTGTTTCATCGTTTTACGACTTGTCATCGCGTCGCCGGATATTATCGCGAATTGTTTTAAACGAGATCGATTTCGACGCCAATCGCCCACGGTGGTTTCTCCAACACCATAATCGGCCGCGACATTACGAATAAGTTCTCATTTATCCAATCTACTTATTGCTTCCAACTTCTTCTCCAGACTCACCACGATTTTTTTCCGTTTCTGCGACATTGCGATGTTCTTTCTTTGATTGTTGAAGGCCAACTGTGGATTTTCAGCTCGCAACCGAAGAACACACAAAACGTGTTGTAACAATTCTATGCATTACCTACATTTGAGCAACAAAGTAGCAATCGCAAAATACAAACTTCGTGCGTAGAGCATAGGCGCTCGGCTCCATCCGTGTTATCCGAGGTTTTTCCGTATTATCCGAGCACACACCTCGAATAATGCGGAATGCTCGGATACCTCCGTCGCCTCGGATAACACGGAGCCTCGGATGACCGAGGGCCGGATAATCGAGGTTCTACTGTAAGTTGTAAAAATTTGTAAATTAGTCTAATTGTAAGTAGTAATGTATTAGATGAAGTTATAAAGACGGAAACCATGTAACCCCGAGGGGAACATTAAATAAACATACATAAACATACTGTAACGTTTGGCCGTTACCACCAGGGTTCGTCGGTACGAAATCAGACGAGACAAGGGGAAATATGGAGAAATGCGGTTTATTGAAGCACGTGTTTACAGCATCAGATCTCTTAAGAGACTGTCCTCTCTAAAAAAGTTCATGTTCGCGCCCGAACTCGGCCGTTGATCGAACGTCTCGAAGTTCATGCTCACGTTGATCGAACGTCTCGAAGTTCATGCTCACGTTGATCGAACGTCTCGCTTTTCGATGTCACCGTTTTATTCGCGCTGCGATTGGCTGCGCGGGTCGACTGTGCTCTGAGGTGAGCCCAGAGCTGTCGCTGTCATAAAACTTTGGAAATTCTGAGGTGAGCTGAACTGTCGAAAACTGCGATTCAGACCTACGACGGAGAAACTGCGATGAGGAAGAAATTGCGATGCGAAAAAGAATCTGCGATGGTGAAATCTGCGACGCTGACGATTAACCTCTCATATGAATCTGCGATGCGAAAAAGAATTTGCGATGGTGAAATCTGCGACGCTGACGATTAACCTCTCATGTGAATCTAACCTTCATGAATCTAACCTGACCTAACCGATTGCGTGAAATACTGCCAGCTGTCAGTTAAATGAGTCTGAAGGGAGATGATAGGGAGAACTGCCAGAGCTTCTGTCAGAATGGTATTATTCTGAAGTCAGCTGAGCACTGTCAGCACTTGGGCGATGCAACCTCAAATTATGAACATTAACCATTCATGACAGGAAAGATAACCTATAGTTCTGCAGTTACATCTAGAACTGTCACTGTCAGAATATCCTATTATCGTGAAGTCAGCTGAGAATTAACAACAGCTGAGAATTATTATCAATTATTTGGAATCAGATAGATCGTTATAATACAGGTCAATATAATGAACATCTAATTTCGTAATATTTTAATAGGTTTCGTAGGTTATAAGACCGAACGTAATGAAGCATTACCATCTAGAAAACAAGGGTAGATTTCGGTGAAATTTTGAAAAATCGCTACCAGAGGTCGTATAAGAAAATCCTTTCAGCAGTTTTTGAATAATGGTATTATAGATTATAAAAAAAATGCCAGCCTGACTGCGATGAAAGTGTAAGCGCAAGGAACGTTGCACATATTATTTTGCACAAAATTGATTGCGTTTACACTTGCATCGCAGAAGGCTGACATTTTTTCACTGTCACAGCCCATATTAAACGCCATTATTTGAAAACTGCCGGATAGATTTTTTTAAACAACCTATTTTTATTTTTTCAACCTATCTTCCTCCAAAATTTCACCGAAGTGTCTCCTCAAACAATCTCGTCCTCGCATTCGCTATGTTCGTCGGAGGTTGAAGGTGGAAGCTCGCTCAAAGGCTTTCGAAAACATCGTTCTATGTCGCTGACGCTTAGAACTCTCTTATCAATCAGCTTGATTTCCGCCATGTGCTCGAGTTACAAATATACGGATCCACCTGTTAACAAAATGCTAATTATTTAATAAAGTCGTAAATAGATAACCGACAAATAATGAAATAACAGGTACCTTGATCACTTTTCCTAAGGTCACCGGTCATGGACACGTGCGCGCCTGGAACAAGAGCTGGAATCTCCGCATAATTCGCGACTTGCATTCTTAGTTTATAAGATCGAACAAAAAACGGCCGTCGGACACCGCACCGGTGGCGAAGCTACAGATTCGTTGCCCCGTGGTTATTCGTACAAACGGCACGCACAAATAGCCTTCGATTGCTATAAATAATACATGAGAAAAACTCGTATTATCACTGATTGCATTATTATCCTACTTTTGAATTTTTATAACTTCTTCATTTATTCTTCATCTTACTTTTCCTGCAAACGTACGCTGCAGCGTATTTAATCTGGATGATTTCGGGCACACTGGGAAGAGGTAACTTCGAATTTTCCAGGGATCCGTGAAATATCACTTTGGTTGATCTTTGAATTGAGAGATCAAAATCAAGGAAATCTTGCCCGATTTGATGATATTTTTGATCGACTGCAACCGCGTTTATGTTAACGAACTCGATAACCTGCAAGAAATAACGCGGTGGTTCACTACTGATGATTTTTTGTTAATGATTTATCAATAAAATGAATATAGGTTCATCAGCGTCCTTTCGATTCAATCGAAAGAAATAATACCTGAATACAGCGGCCATAGAAGTTTTACGATCGTCGATTAGAGTTTCCATTGCACATATTCCATATTCTACTGTTCTTCTCTAAAATAATAACGACATAATAATTTTTAAAGATTACGATCATTATCAATCATAACCTGCGTAGATAGTGCGGGTGAGTGTTATTCATAACAATCTGTTACAAAACTGGGAGAAATAACTTCAATGATTGTGTAAATCTTCAGAATTTGCATCGAGGGATACTTGTAAAACAATTACAAAAGTAAAGTTACCGATGCTGGCGTAGTGTAAGTCTGCAACGTTTGCGAAACTGCACATCGAGTGTCCGAAACGTAAGTACGCTGAGAAATTGCTCATGCCAATAAATGGTAAAATTATATCAAAATTCAGTATTTCAAAATTCAAAGTAGGAAAGTCTACAATTGATAATTTGAACGTGAAAAATTGATAGGTTCAACTTGAACGATATACCATGTGATGAATTGGGAAAGAACTTTTTTTAAATTTCTTTTTATGTCAGTTTTAATTCAGCTGGTTTATTCAATGCAAGTATTCTAATGTCTATATCGATTAGCAGAAGGAGTATTCTAATGTCTATATCGATTAGCAGAAGATATCAAGACTTCCTGTTGGACTATTATCCAAAGATTGAGGCTACAGAAAGCAGAGAAGGACTATTATCCAAAGATTGAGGCTGCAGAAAGCAGAGAAAATAGTAATACAACACAAATTTTCCATCACGCCAATTTCAAACGATGATCGGGCGTTCAAAATGTGAGTAAAACGCTCGTTCAAATAAACATAATCTCTGATATGAGTGCGTGATCAGAACTTTTGGTTGTCTATCGTTGAATCAAAATTTTATTTCATAAATATTACTTATATATTACTTAATTTGCAGATTGAATACAAAACAGCAGAACGAACGTTATTGAATCCCGATCACGAACAAAAAGAAGGTGGCACGCCGGAGGAAAAAATAGGTATGATTTTCATTTTTCAATTTTTTTACTGCTTTGACTGCATTCGGCGGTAGGAAAAAGTATTTGGGGTCTGACCACACCATTTACAGAAATTTCAAAGAATGTAACAAAAAGTACAAGAATAATGCAAATAACAGATTACAACAACATTATATTGTGACCAATATACAAGGCCAAAAAGAGACGATAAATATAGAACAAAAAACGGTATTTTGTGACCAAAATAAACCTTACAAAAAAGAAACTACGTATACATATATTGTGACCAATATACACCTTACGCATATTAATCACGCTGCAATCTTATACAAAGACAAAAGATAAATAAAGAATGGGACGAAGAAAAATAGATATTACACCAGAAGAGGAATCTGAATTTCGACGTCTTCGTAAAGAACGAAATAAAATAAATCAAGAACGTAGACGAAATCAGTTCGACTCCTCGATACAAATATACAATCAAATCGTAACACAAGCTCTTGTACGTGGTACATTTCACCAAAATGATAACAAATTTTCCTCATTAAGTAGGGGAAAACAATGTACCGCCAATGCAGCAATATCGATAGCTATGTCTTTTATCCACTCTATAAACTCATGGAATTCTGACATTATCGATTCAATATTGATTTTTGGTGATCAATTGTATGTTGATAGCTTAGCGTCACGAAGACTTGTTCACGAAGATGAAATGTACCGAGATTTTTTAACGGTTGACGACTTACGAAATAATTTCACGATATTATCGAGAAATTGTCATTTCAGATTCGGGGGAGTTATCTATGGGAATTTATTCATTGATAACAGTGACATTGGCTGTCCAAACATACAAATTGGAATATCTCAATTCTTCAATTCACTTACATCGGGCATATTAACGTGCAATGGACTTTCAATAGCTATTGGTAGATCCGAAGATCATTTTTGGATATTTGATTCTCATTCTAGGGATTGTAACGGTGGAATATCCTCAAATGGCACAGCCTGTTTTATCAAATTTATGTCCATAACCTGTCTAATATCGATGGTAATAAAAAATATGGCCAACGTTGTTGATGCAGAAGCGAATCAATATAATCTGACGCCTGTTCAGGTTACTCTTGACTTCAATAGGGCTATGCAAATCGGAAACTTGAATGATGAAAATCATGATGTTGGTACACAAAGTTCAACCAGTCAAGTAGATGAAAACACGCCAAGTTCACTGCGTAGAATTGAGGTTGATGCATCTGAAA
>JAFFZH010016281.1:0-11213 GCA_018420115.1 Euura saliciscinereae | reverse complement strand
AGCTATCCACCTTGATTCGGTATCATTTTCACGGCATTCTCTTGCTTGGCAACTGGAACGGACGGAATTGAGCCACTCCCGTCGCATCTGCACTAGATTTTGAATTATTGATTTTTCAATGGTAGCGGTAATGATTACTGATCAATTATTGTGGGTGCTGCTTGCGCACACGACATGATAATTATGTATCTGAAATTCTGTCAAGCGTTTGCATAGCAGGTATATTGTATTTAAAAGCCGGATGTTGAAATACAGCTGCCCCATTTTACTCGCATTTTCTCTCGAAAATGAGCAAACGCGCAACCGAAATCGCGTTATATTCTTCATATTCGAGACATGCGCAAACGATCTGACTAGAGTTTCAGACGATTATCTTGCCTTCAGATGATAACTTAATGATAAACCTCAGAACTGTAGGCGACAAATGCATTACTAAATACGTCGCTGTTCACCTCAACGCGACACATTTCTAGATCTCGCATCATTTTCCATTCAATCCCAACTTCTTCGTGCTGTATTTTTAGCTCTGAAATAATTCTATGACTTTCAGGTGATTCTTTGAACCGATCCTCACTTTTGAGTACTTATTTTTCTTTGCCCTTCAAACTTTAACCTTTTATAAGTTCTAAAAAGTTCACGAGAATTCTGTTGCTGCAAAACAACCATTCCTCATTACTTTCGCCATCAGAAACGTAGGCAGATTGCTCTATATTTTCTTTTCAAATAATTATTAATGTCAAGTCAGTTTCAAAATTCTGACCGATAATCTTCACATCTTGATTCTCAATCGTATGTCAAGAATAGCCGAGCAAAAATAATCTGCTGGCAACGTTTCGGAATGAGAGCTACTATTTTTCTTCACCTTTTTACCATCGGAAAACCGCTGATTCCGATATCTGAGGTATCATAGTCATAAATTTTTTCTGTGATCTCTGTGCTGGTACGTGTAGTGACTGATAGGCGCGAAGTCGAATGCGAACGAACGGTGGCGTTTATCAGGAATAAAAGCTGCGTTTTTTTCTAGAATTTGAACATCCCGTGAACGTAGCCTCCATACCTGTATTTTCTGATTGTTTGTAAATGTTCAAGAAACCATTGAACCATGCAGACCCGTACGCAAGAGGGCGCTAGCTTTGACTTTTTGGTACCTTAATAAAAAAAAAAAAAAAAAAAAAAAAAAAAAACTCTAAACAGTGTGGTGACACCTAGCGGGAAAAAGCAGTATCATTCTTGAATCTTTTAGGTACTTCAAAACGAAAAAAAGTTTTGTTTTTTGATAGACTCACTAAAAACATTTACTTTTTCTTTCAATGTCAACCTGATTATAAATGTTACCGAAGAATCGTACTGTGTATTCCTGAGCATCACCATAGTTCATTTGCAGCAGTCGCACGGCGAAGTTCATGGTACAGAATCACCATAGTATCTGGGGCTGTCCACGTCCATTCACCTAGCCTCCAGATCGCAACATTTTTTATTTGCTTCTTAATTTTGTCTGTAGTTGCCCTTGCTTGCTTTGAAACATTTTTCTGAATTTTCTTCAGATTTTTCGGACAAATTAACCCTTTCCGAGTCATGATTTTTTTTCGACCGAAAAACGGAACATTTTTAAAAACCTGAAAAAATTTACAAAAACCGTATGATAAACGGAGAACAGTCTCCCGCTCGCGAGAATATGGGCTGAATTTTTCTTTACACTAAAACCACGACTTTCATCCACCCATAAATATAATATCAATAATATTTTTGAACTGGAAGGATGGAAAAAAAATCAAATTCACCTGGTCGGATACAATGAATCAATTCGATCAAATATTCGCTATGTCAAAACTAAGATATGGGTTGTTTCGGTGAGTGATTAATCATTCCTGTGATCTGATCAAAACTTACATAACTATCGCCATACCCGTTACTTATAGAAAATCTACCTTTGCATATATCCTGCCACAAACGAAGATAACACAAATTTTCCTCGATCAAGGTTATGTGAAGACTATTAAATTGTACCTCAAACATACCTTCCATCGAACGTTCATCGAAATCAATTCAGCTGTTCAAAATCTTGAACTTTCGTTCGCCTCTTCAAAGCTTCGCGATTACAGGTTATACGCTTTTCAAACGGCGCGATAAAATCAACTCAGCCGTTCAAAATCTCTTGACATTTCGACGTTCGCCTCTTCAAAATTTCGCGATACAGGTTATCGCTTCGAATCGCGCCTGTGAAAAATAACAGCTACGAACGGTGCGGAGTCAGATCCGAGCGGCGTCACCGCCGTCCAATCGGCATCGCGGAAAGGAGCTGACGGAACTGTGGGGTGCCGTTCAACAGCTTCATTTGACGCATGCGCAGAAGCAACGAAGCTTAAGATCTGACCTGACAGATGGCGCTGTTGTGGCGGTATACGCTCAGCGTTCCCTCCATCTAATCCTACTTGATAGAAATGTTATGTGGAGATATCGGGACGGTAGCGCCACCTTAAGGTAGTTGTGCCGCGACAGTCGGACTAACAAATCGCGCGCGCAGTGCGTGCTCAAGTCACCGAGTGGTATAGGCTATCTGCCGTGAACTTTTGGTTGGGTTTGTAGTCAAACCGCTCTCACACACTCGCACAGGGGACCGCTCTCTCTCGCGCTCTGTATACCGACGCGCGCGCACTCGCACCCGGCTACCCCTTCCACGCTAAAAGTTAGTGCGGATCGAGTGACTATTATTGTTGTACCAGCGAAACTAAACGGTAAATTGATCGGACTTTTTATACTAGCATTCCTGAAATATCCTTCCATCATATCCTAGTTTTTCGTAACAATCTATAGAACGGTTTTCACACTAAAATTATCGATATGCGGTTTCCATATACGTAACATGGGGAACTCGTGTGAAAAGTTCCAACTTTGAGCGCCATTATTTCGCGTTCCAGACGGTAAAAAATTCTGAAATAATTCGTACAACTAGATTTCATGTAAATGAAAGTGTGGTAAAAATTTCAGCCGATTCTATAGAAAACGCACTTAGCAGCACAACTACCTTAAGAAGGGCGCACTTTTTTTAAACTCTGAAAACGTGGCATTAGTAGGTCGGAGTAGCGGTACTACATTTGTAATCTTGAGGACGAGACCCGAAGTATAATCACAGTCCTCTTTACTTAAATTTCAGATGCCGTGACAAATGTCAACGCCCAACTGGACGAACTTGCGAATCGTGTTGAACAGATGGCCCCCAGTTAGTTCAAAACAATGTCACCCAATGAAGATATTCAAGTCATAGCTACTAAGTCATGCGTCAAATATGGACAAAATACAAGAGTGTCATGATGTACGTATTTTATTTTCAGATGAGCATTCCCAGCTGATCACAGACAGTGGTAAGTGACGAGTGGATACACTTACTTGACCAATTCATACGTCTACCAAAACGCTCAAATTATCTTGGTCTCTATTTTTATTTCAGATTCTTTGAGGCTCTTCAGAAAAGATTTCAAACAGACTGTATCTTCTATCGTAAAGGGTAGTAGCAGGGGTGAGTTGAAGACGACTTTACCCTTTAAAAATCGCGTGTCTAATGACATAAGGACGTAAGCGCCATTATACGACGTATAATTTTTTTTTCACCCCAATCGCTCTGAAAACGTTCGAAACGTTAGATCAATTGAAATTACGAGACCGAAAAATGTAATTGCAAAAGGTCGTAAGTTGGGCGGATACGATCTTCTGCTTTTAACTGCGATTTTTATTATAGAATTTTTCGGACCGACGTCGATTTCGATTTTTCTTTGCGTTTTACGAGTTTTTACGACTATTTGGAAAAATCATAAAAAATTATCAAAAAAATGGCGCTTACGACCTTCTGCTTTCAACTAACAAATTATTTATCGAATTTTTTCTAAATGGTCGTTCTTTCAATTCATCTTTGCGTTTTACGAGTTTTTACAAATATTTGGAAAAATCATTAAAAATTATGAAAAAAAAATGGCGCTTACGACGTTTTGCCTTTGCGTTGTTTTTTGATTTCTCCTTAAAAATTGCTATGAAAGAACGACGTATCCGCCAAACTTACGACCTTTTGCACTTAGATTTTTCGATCTCGTAATTTCAATTGATCTATACGTTTCGGCCGTTTTCAGAGCGAATGGCGTGAAAAAAAAAAGTTATACGACCTTTTGCCACCGAAATCGCGTTTTTGGCGCTTACGACCTTATGCCATGAGACACGTGAAATGTTTTTGTGATCTACTGTTCGCTTCACATATCAGGGTGAAGTCGAGGAATTGTTTTTATTGATTCCGATCAAATTTTATCGTAGATCGATCGAGATTTCCTATTTCAATTCTTCATATTTCATTATTTTTCACTCATTCCCGTTATATCATGCGTCAATTGGTGAATTTCCACTTTGTCATGATACACATATTTTATTTTCAGGACCCGAATTAGCATTGACTACCAGATTCCGGAGTAAGTGACAATCATTCGAAAAATACATCAAGCCTAGCTTGCTTTTCATCCAGCTGTTGTTAGAACTGAGTGAGAGTCGAAGACGACTTGATCATAACCTCTGTATATTCCACTTTCAGATTATCTCGACACACTAAGATCCAGAGTCACAACCCATTTGGAAAGTAGTGGAGCGGGAGACAGAAGTAAGTTGAAGACGGTTGTGCCCACCTAGAATATTGCGCATCAAGCACTTGAAAATTGTCTAACCTATTAAGGTATCTTTCAAGTTCCAGATACCACTGCAGAATTCGACGCAATCGAAAACCAAGTCGATGCGATTTTACCTGCTGCTTTCAGGTTTGCCGGAAGTAAGTTAAAAACAATCGTACGATTAGAAATATAATTGTCATACTGAGATCTATCGTTTGCTACAAACCAAATTCCAATCAGGCTTTCATAAATTGATCTATTTCCTCAGCCTCCAGTTAGGCAAACGTATTTGATACTCAACATTCAATCCCTGATTTGAATTGCACCACCAGTTTAGTACTACTGAACTACGATCTTATTGTGACTTTTTATACTATTTCATACATCAACTAAAATATGATGATTTCTTAAATTATTTTTTCAACGTGTTCTGGTGATTGGCAATAAACCATGATTTAGGTTTCGCAGGTGCATCTTCATCGTCGTAAATCACATGCCAGTCCAGCTGAACCGAGGCAGCGGAAGAGACTATTGGTGAGTGTCGTCGACAGTATCACCTGATATGAAGATGTTGAATATATTAATCTACGAATTTTTGTGAATTAATTCGCAGGCCACTTCTTAGCAGCTATCGCGAAGCGGAATATTCGGAACCGCTTGTGCTAATCTGAAGAACTTTTTCTGGAAGAACGGAAATCATTTGCTGTACGAGAGACCACCACTTTCTCCCAGTAGGGGAGACCGGGGTAATGTGGACAGCGGGGTAAAGTGACCATCTCGAATAATTTCTTGTTGAGCGATTCTAAGAAGGCAGTATTTACACCGAGGGTTTGTGCTGACGTACTTTACAAAATGAAATAGTTGAACCCTATGAAATATTCAATATTTCGGGTAAAATCAATCAATTTAGTTTCACGCCGTGTAGATTGATAATTTCCGTCAACTCAGATTTCGGATTATCGTGCCGTCAATGGCATGTTTTGACTAGGTTTATTTTTTTCTCGATTCCTTGAAACGTCTACTTAATGGTACTATCAATTCTTTTTTTGTTAAACATAGTTTGCATCAAGTTTTCAATTAAATTGTTGTCGGGTTACCTGCGGGGTAATATGAACGGGGAAAAGTGGCCATGTACGCCACGAGCGCTGTTAGCCGCCGAGCGTCAACCTAACCTCACTTCGGGTGACATTTGAATCGCGACAGCGGTGTCGTGTTTCGAACATTTTCGATTCGAGTAGGTATCACAATTTTCACAGTCACGTGCTTTTATCAGACTCAGGGCAATACGTACAGATTTTGCAATGTTTTGACGTTATTTTCATCCTAATACGAATAAGGAATCCGTCATAATACGAATTTTTCCACTTGGCCCCATAAGCGTGATCACTTTACCCCAGCATCGGGGTAAAGTGATCAGTTTGCAGGTTAGGTTTATATCGATTATGACGCAAGCACATCGCAATAATATCGGGTTTGACCGTCATAATCGCTTACCTAAAGGTACAAACTACAAAATATATACGACATGATAAAGCTTTAGTCGATATTTTATGTTTTATGTCCGAATTAGTTTTAGGGTATCCACTTTGCCCCGGTCTCCCCTACGTCTTCCAATTGATTACTGAATATGTATATACCAGTGACAATAATTCATAGCTGCATAAGATTGTGAGCAATAAAAATCAATTTCGAAAATATTCATTTGCTGTATATCGTATAAATTTTCCATTTCCTAACACAGATTCCGAATACAAAAGAATAAAATTCAGAGGCCCTTATAAAAACGATTACTTTTTCCTTCCGAGTCACGTGACATGTGAAAAGGTTTTTTTATTCGCAACACCTGCACGAAAAGTTTGATTCCGTTCGGACCGCTAAACCGATTTGGATGATATTTGCAAGGCATACTGTTCTTATTCCGAGGCTGTGCCAATAAAGTTTTCAAACGTCGCTCGCTAACCATCTTTCAATACAAAATACCGTGAGAAATTGTTGAAATATGTCGAGGGTTGGAGAAATAAATAGGTGGTTTATTTTAATATGTGTTTATTGAGAACTTATACTACTAGATAATCTTGCTACAACTGCGCTACATGGCTGCTCTTATATGACTGAGTGCTACTCGCGTCTAGCGTGACGCGCGCTCACTCACACGTACATACGGCGCGACTTGTTGACGTTCAGGATGGTCACATTTATGTGTATATTCCAACACGCCTCCTTAAATTGACAATCCTGAATTTTTAAGTCTACTCAATTTTTAAACTATTCTCAGAGCTTCTCTGTTTCTCGAGAACTTCACTTTATCTAGACTTTTCGTCAACATGTCTGCCAGATTTAGGTTTGTTTCGATTTGAATTACATCTATAATTCCCTTATCGTAGTTTTCGTTAATGTAATGGTATTGCACTTCTATGTGTTTAGAATTTTTTGTAAAATTTCCATACTTTGCAATGGCGACTGCTCCTGAGTTGTCTTCATACATATTTATAGGTTTTTCAAATTTCACACCGAATGATTCGATTAGTAAGTTTCTTACAAATAATACTTCGGTCACTGCCTCAGACATGGCAATATATTCCGCAAAAGTTGAACATTTTGCCACTGTACTTTGTTTGTGGGTTTTCCAAAAAACCAAGTTTCCGTGAAGTCTGATTACAAATCCTGTTGTGGACTTTCTATCTATCTGGTCACCTGCATGGTCAGAATCGACCATACAGTCTAATAATTCGCTTTTCAAATTATCCTGGTAGGTTAATTTCAAGCTTTTAGTTTTGTACAGGTATTTCAGTATTCGCATTGCGTATTTGTAGTGCGTTGCGTTGTAACAACTTTGAAATCTGCTTAAGTAATTTACGCTATACGTTATATCTGGCCTAGTGCCTGAGCTGATATACAAAAGTTCGCCTATCAGGTTTCTATATTTTATTGTTTCATCAATTTCACTCGCTTGCTCCAACTTCAAATTTGTTTCCATCGGAGTATCGTACAATTTTGCATTTTCTAAATTGTATTTTTCAGCCAGAGATTCAATATATCTTTCTTGACTCAAGGTCATAGTGCTTTTATCGTCACTATAATCAATATCGATCCCAATGTAACTTCCAATTTTCCCTAGGTCCTTCATAGAGAATCTTTGCATCAAACTTGCTTTTACTTCAACGATTTTGTTTTCGTTTCTGCAACAGATTAGTAAATCATCAACGAATACCAAGATATATACTGGATCTTTGGCCTCACTGTTAACATACAGACAGTAGTCATAGTTGCTTCTTACAAATTTCAACTTATCAATAAATTGATGGAAGCAATCATACCAAGCGCGAGGGCTTTCTCTCAAGCCGTACAGTGCTTTGTTCAATTTGTAGGCTTTATTTCCTCCGATTTCATAGCCTTTTGGTATACTAACGTACACTTCTGATTTTACGTAGCCGTTTAAGAAGGCTGTTTCAACGTCCATTTGAGAAATATGTAGGTTGTTTTTGCAGCAATAGGACAACAAAATCTTTAAGGATTGAATTTTTCCTACCGGTGAATACACGTTTTCAATGTATTCTTCTTGTTGATAGCCTCTTACAACTAATCTGGCTTTATACGTGCCATCGTTTTTCTTTTTATACACCCATTTTACATCGATAATCTTCTTATCTTGTGGTCTATCAACTAGTGTCCATGTGTTATTTTTCTCTAAGTTTTCTATTTCTGAATCCATCGCTTTTTGCCAATCCAGGTGTTCATTGGAACTTACCGCCTCCTCGAATGTATTCGGTACGTTTGCATTAACGTAGTTCACGTATATACAATGGGACACTGGGTTCCCGCACCTAACCACGGAGTTTTTCTGTCTACTGGACTGTCTTTGTATTGATGAATTTCCTTCATTTGGAGCTTCGTCTGAAGAAGGTAAAACTTCAGACGCATTTTCTCTATCAGCGCTTTCATGCTCAGTTTTATCTTCTTCGGGCTCACTTTCGACAGTATTTTCATTTTCCCCGTTTTCAGTTTCAGTCTCGCTCTCGTAATTTACTCTATCTTTCTCATCATCCGCTTTTTCTAAACAGATTAATTTTATATTGTCTTCAACGACTTTTACATGCCTAGTATTCGTTACTCTATTGTTAATCAAGACTCTATAACCGTTGTTTGTGTATCCGACTAGTACTCCTAATTCGGCTTTATTATCCCATTTACTTTTTCTTTTTACGTCGGGTATTCTCGCGAAAACTCTACTACCGTAAATCTTCAAATGTTGAACATCAGGTTTTTTTCCGAAAAATATTTCGTAAGGAGTTTTCTTTTCTAGAGTATTTGCAAGTGTTCTGTTTTTTAGGTATGCTACCGCGTTCATAATTTCTGGCCAATACCTTCTGTGTACTCTTGCTTCTCTAAATAAACATCTACCTACGTCCATAGCGGACCTGTTATATCTTTCGGCTACACCGTTCAGTTCATGTGTATATGGAGGACACGGTAGTAATTGTATACCTTTATACCTTATGAAATTGTAGATATCTTTGTTCAGATATTCAGTGCCATTATCGCACTGTAATTTTTTGACTCTTTTGTTGAATTGATTTTCAACCAAATTTACGTAATCTATAAAGCTACTTGCAACGTCTGCTTTACTTTTTATGCAGTAAATTCTAGCGCACTTGCTATAATCATCTATAAACGTTAGGAAATATTTTTCGCCACCGTAGCCGGTGGTTTTGTGCGGGCCGTTTAAGTCTGTATGAATCAATTCTAGGATTTCAGTTGCTTTAGTTCTATCATTTTCAAAAGGTCCATTTGACATTTTGCTTTCGATACAGTTGGCACACTTCATTTGAGTGCTTTCAAGTTTTTCAGGCAAACCTTCTAGTAATTTATTGTTCACGAGCTCGTTCAAATATTGAAAATTTACATGGCCTAGCGTTCTATGCCATTTTTCTTTGTCAGTTAAGGTTGTTGCATTCGTGTATATTTTTTTTCCAATCTCTTTCACAAAGCTTTTCATGCAATACAGGTTATTTTCCTTGTGTGCTACAGCTAACAATTTTCTGTCTTGATCAAAGATTTTTGCATTATCGTATTTCGCTACGATAGTGCAATCTGATTTTGTTATTTTTGAAAGACTCAAAAGATTTTGGTTTATACCTTTAACGTAGTAGACGTTTTTTATATCGATCTCGTTCTCAGAGTAATAGGTTTTGAAATATGTTCTAATGTTCCCAACTTTTGTGGCTTTCAAAACTTTCCCATCAGGCAATTCTACATCTACAGGCTTATCTAGACTTACATAGCTGTTAAAGAATCTGCAATCATTTACAATATGATCTGAACAACCACTGTCGAGTAACCAGTTTATTTCGTTTGAATTTTCACTGTTTTCACTACACTCTTTCACTTCTGATGTATACACTTTTGTTGACCATGCTTGAGCACCTCTAGAGTCGTAGTTCCTATGACCTCTTGACTGGCCGCCTCTTGTTTGGTGTTGCTGATTTCCTCTTCCTCGGCCACGACCTCTGTAGCCTCTGCCTCTGCTGTATCCTCGTTGATGACTGTGCTGGTTTGTTTCTTGATTGCGGTGACCTTGTTGATTACTGGTCTTATTGGCTTCTGCGTGCCAACAATCCTTTGAGAGATGACCGTGTTTCCCACAGACAAAGCATTCTCCTTGTGATCTCGTGTTGAAGGTACTCACATTACCCCTTTTTTCATTTTGATTTGTATTCATATTTTTTTCTTTTATCTTGGACTTAACGTAGTCGACTGTTCGCTGTTCCTCCGGGATTATGTCGATGAAATCACCTATGTAGCTATAGTTTGAAGGTAAGGCTTTTAGCAGGTACCTTAACTTTTCAGCTTCATCTAATGTGCCACCAGCGTCTTTGAATTCGTTCACGGCTTTTTCAAAATCTATGAAGAAATCTTCGACTGTGTCGTAGTCTCTCAATTTCACTTCATCTATTTTCGCTCTTCGTAGAATTTGTAGTGCAGTTGACTGTGTAGTGTACATTTTGTTTAACTTGTTCATCATTTGAAGAATTGTGGTACACTCACTTATATATTCTAACTGTTTGTCTGAGATTGAGCTGATTAAGATCGCTCTAGCCTTTAAATCTTTTTTCTTCCAATCTGCCTCGGCTTCTTCTGGTTGTTTCGTTCGAATGGCTGGTTCTTTACACTCTTTGTATTCCAGAAGTGTTAATAATCTCATCTTCCACGCTGAGAAATTTACTCCATCGAAGATGGGTATTGAAATGTCGTCGACTTTTGCTTGACTAGCCATTTCGGTTTCCTTTATTTTTATACTTTCATAGATTTCACTTTTTAAAATAGTGATTTTTTTAAGTTCACTCAAAAATACTTTTCTTATCGCGTTTCTTAATTCTCTCGGCAGTTCAAAGTCTTTGTTTTCTATACTCTCGTCATTTCCCATTGAGCCATGGGGTTTAACTTATAGATTTCACACTTGCTCGCGATTTTAATCCTTTAACATCGTTTCTTTCTTCGCCTTGTTTTGATGACTACTTTTCATTTCTCGTTCACTGACTGATTTATCTTGACTTTAGCCGTAGTATTTTT
>JAFFZH010016277.1:3622-23552 GCA_018420115.1 Euura saliciscinereae | reverse complement strand
GCTTGGTCAAAGGTGTGCGAAATGGAGTTAAATTCAGTTTGGAATTCCAAATAAGCCCCCGTTAGGTCGCAGTTTGGCGCGAGTTTGGACAAACCAAACAATTTCGGCGTCAATTGATAGGGATTTCCCGAGTAGGGCCCAGCTTGGTCAAAGGTGTGCGAAATGGAATCAAATTCAGTTTGGAATTCCAAATAAGTCCCCGTTAGGTCCCAGTTTGGCGCGAGTTTGGAAAACCCGAACAATTCTGGCATTATTTACTGAGGATTTCCCGACTAGGCCCCCGCTTGGTCAAAGGTGTGCGAAATGGAGTTAAATTCAGTTTGGAATTCCAAATAAGCCCCCATTAGGTCCCAGTTTGGCGAGAGTTCGGAAAAACCGAACATTTTTTGCATAAATAGATGAGGATTACCCGAGTGGGCCCTAGTTTGGCAGAAGATTGGCAAAACCAGCAGAAATTTAGTCTGGACGGATAAAGAAGGCCCAAGTAGGTCCCACTTTGGCAGTAGATGGGCAAATCCGGACAAAATTAATCCAGGATTCCTCAAGAAGCCCTGCATAGGCCCCAGTTTGGAAACAGTGTGGAACCCCTGTTGAGGAAGCCCTGATTACGCCTGACCGGGGCCCTTTCGTCAGTCTTGGATGCCTAACTAATTTTCTACACGGGTATATGTGGGATCACATGCGATGTGCTTTAGCTATCAAAACAACCCACCCTTTCGTCCGCTCGCCTATGTCCGTGGGTGTACTTCGTATAAAGTGTGAAAATCTTGTGTAAGTGAGCCAACATCATGCGAAAATCGTTGACCTACTAAAGTTCCTATGGTACTCTTTCAGTCAATCGTTTGATAAAAATTTAATTCGGGTGATATATGTATATCACAATAATGTAACCCGTCCGCCATATTGAATCCGCCATTCTGAATTTCTAAATTTTTATGCCAGATTCCGATTCAGCGCATCCAAATGTTCCAGATTACCATTTTTCATGAAAATCGGGTGATAGATCACAATAATTTAACCCGTCCGCCATATTGGATCCGCCATTTTGAGTTTCTAAATTTTTCTGCCAGATTCCGATTCAGCACCTCCAAATACTCCGGATTACCATTTTTCATGAAAATCGGGTGACGATATCACTCCAATGTTCGAAATCACCATTGAATGTCGCCGGAAATTTTAAGCAAAATCCATATTTTCCGAAAATTTTAGCGAATACCAAGATCCGGTTGGGACCAAATGGCGACGTATAACTTTCCCAAGCTCGGGCGACCTCGAAAACACCACGAAACACGAAAGAAGTGCGGTTCCTTGGTCAGAAATGCCAATCTATAGGATGTCGCCGGACATTTTAACGAACTTTGATCAAAAATATTAGGTCGTAGGACATCCGGTCACGGGAAAAAAGGTTATATTCGTCGTTTCCGAGCCGGGGTAGACTCGAAAACGCCAAAAAATTCGTGGATATCGAAATTTCGTGCAAGGCAATTATTATATGGTAATTCCCTTGAATGATTATTTAAAAAATGTTCAGTTGACCTAGGTAATTATTAGTAACTGGTTTAAACCAGCTTAAGGGTGGCACGTTTGCTATACTATTATACATAGTATTTAGATTGTGAAATGACTGCTAGCAGAAGTGATTGTTGCATGTCATACATCTCTTTTAATTTTTATTATTGAACAAAATGCTTATGAACTTTCTCTTGGGCGCCACACTGCTCTCGTGCAGTGATAGAATTCTAGAATACCCAATTTTACGTTGCCGGACTGCTGATAGATAGATGTTTATTTATCCATAGCAATGTTGGACAAGCTTGTGCAGCATTTACAAAAATATGCAGCACAAGCGGAAAAGAAAAAATACATGGCCAATAAAGGCGAAAGGATAATACAAATAAAAGGCTTAAAGACTAGAAAAGAAAGAAAATTAGAATTAAATTAACAATAATAATAGTTAAACAAAAAATAAAAATAAAAAATAGAAAGGGAAAGAAAATAAGAATACAAAAAGTAAGCATGAGAGACTTACACCGACGATTAACTAGTGAAGCTAGGGAGAAAATGCTGATCCTCCCTCTCAGGGCTACTTAAGGTAAACGTGATTGGCTGCTTCAATTGATCTGAAAAACCTGTATCTATCTTAACGCGTGGACTCCGCTGCGTGGATCGGGTCGTTGCGATCGGTGTGGTTATCAAACGATCACCCCACGGGGGCCTCGGTACCTGACTTTCTGAATCTATGAGTGATTTGCCAAGTAAAATAAAATCAGTTAGCGTGCAGACAGGATACCTAAATGATTTTGATGCTTGTCATAACACTTATTGTTAGGCAGGTTTCGTGTCGCACCCAAAGGATAGACGGTCACCATTCTCAGTGTTCCAGGTCGCGATCAGTATCCGTAGGTTTAAGGGGATAATGGAGTCTACGATAATTGTAAATGATTGCGTGGGTTTTTTCCGAAGAATATTCCGTTGCACTATTGCCAAAGGAAGCGTCCGAAGACTCCCCTGTACCAGTCTACTAGGTTCATGAGGAAAAGGAGAAGGTTTTGAAGTGAAACAGCAAGAACGATAGGTTTATGTTGATAGTGAGGATTCCGACTTACTTAGTGTGAAGAAAAATGTATCCAATATTAAATTGCACGATTGAGTGATTAATAAGATCGAAATTCGAAATGAATAAATATGAATAAAAGAAATTAGAGAAAAGTATGACTGAAGGGAATTAGCGAGGGGGTAACTACTTCAAAACGTGGTGTCCCAAGCATTTCACATTTCACAAGTATTTCATGGAATTTCACAAGCATTTCATAGAATTTCATGGCATTTCATAGAATTTCATAGCATTTCACAAAATTTCATAGAATTTCAAAGAATTTCATATGCATTTCACAGCATTTCAAACCTATTTCATAACATTTCACGACCATTTCATAGTATTTCACGCGCATTTCGAAGCATTTCACAACCATTTCATGTCACTGCATACAGTTTCATCCAATTTTTCGTTAACTAAATTGACATTGGTGATACGATAAATTCAACAAAAATAGTTTGGGGAAAAAAATTTATTTCAAGAAATATATTTTTCATCGAACAATTATAAATCTCAATTTAAATTACCTTGTACAGTATATTACATACAGTACAGTACATGTATCGCATTATCACGGAGATTATCACACTTGAAAGTAAGGAAAATTCGCATTATTATCACATATGCGTAAGCTTATAATATTCAATATTTTATTATTTATAAATTTATTTACCCCGCGAATGATGCAAGCACAGAGCAAGATAAAACAAAAGAGAAACACACTAACAAATCGACATTCAATTTTAACATGCTTGCCCTGAAGAAGGTGCTCTGTGCATCAGTGTACAAGCTGGGGGAAGCTTAAAAGTAATGAAAGTCGTAACACATGGGAAATTAAAAAACTAATAATATCGTCTTCTAAGTCTAAGTTCTAACCACCGACCGTGGTAGCCGCGCGGCTAGCGTACGCAACTGCGGATCGGGAGATCGAAGGTTCGATCCCACTACTCGTCGTCAGTCAGGCCACGCCGTTTTTCGGTCTTCACGCCGAAAACCGGCAGCCTGCAGCGAGTAGCAGTGGGTATCGTTCCTGAGGTCGGCTACACCCGGGCAAGGTTTTCTGCAGTTTTCCTTGCCCCTAGTGCGAATGCGGGTATTTCTATAGAACGCCTTAAGACGGCTGCAGACGTATAATGATGATCACTAACCATCCCCTCCCTCGCCCCGCACAAGCTTTCAGTAGCTTCTGGGGACATACCCTCGGGTATGGCGGGTGTAGGTAGTAATTATAATTATTATTATAAGTTTAGGTACATGCAACATCAGGAATAAAAACTCTCCTTCACTATGAGATCGAATATACCTTTAGTTTAGCTTCTAATCAAATTGGTAACAATTAGGATAACTATATTTCGTAACCTTACATCTAAATTACTTGAACACTGTAGATACGTACAACACTTAAAATACTACATGACTAAGTTCGGACTGGCTATCTTGAACTGACTGACTAACTGCAACTTACTGATCTCAATTACCTGATTTACTCAAAGCTGTATGCCCCTAAATTGCCAGGAAAAGTATGTTGCAATCTATTACCAACAATCGGTGTTAATAAAACACATTTTATATCGGAAAGGCTGACCGGTGATACATCGTCTTGATCAGGAAAAACGAAAGTATTAATCGAGCCTGCGACTTTTTTCATAAATTTTACCGTTAACTCTTCTGGATCTTCCTCTTCCTTTCCGAGGATGAAGCCTACGTAATGAAGCTTTCGTTTTTTTGTTGCGAATTCGACAACCACGAACTTTCCACTTGATGGGTATTCGTGCACGTCATCGTTGATAGGCGAATCCATTCGAATAGCTGGAATCAAAGATTATTTCAACTCAGAGGTATAACAAAAATGGCTAACATTAACCAGACGTGTTCCAATCGAAGCACAGGCTTTTAAATCGGATTCTGAAATATACTAGTACCAAATCCTATTCCCCCATATTCATAAACTAATAACTTCCGGGACAACCAAATGGCGCGTTGCCTTACAGAAATCATTGACAAGTGACTTCGCCTGCCGTTCTAGTTTTCAATAATTCGATCGACGATGCACTTATTTTAAAAAATATTTTTATCAAAACTATGAATCACAATGATCGCTGAATTCGATTCCTACCTGACACGTTCCGGCTTTGACCTTCCTGTCCGTTCATATTCTCATCATGGCCGTTGCTCAAAATTATTGTCTGTATCGTTGAAAGTACTTCTCCTGAATAACCAATTCTGAAGTCGGAAGTTGTAGGAGCAGGGAGGGTGAATTTGTATTCAATTGGCACATATTTTGGTACCGATGTGATTCGCAAGAAATCACTTGCAAGCTATCGTCTTCGGCAAGTATGTACCAAGTGCATAATACTCCAACTCTCGAATCATTGCTGTCAGCGTAACGTTTCGAATATTCTTTCTGGCGTATAGTTTTCCCAGAATTATAAACAAAGTCCAATACTAATCCTATCAGAAAATGATTTTCAGTCTCTTCATCAAACTTGAATAATACCCAATCGCCAAGGCTAACTTCGCTTTCGTTGGAAATCTTTTTTTCTATCCCGGTACTCGTTATACTTTTGCCGACTTTATTACGCGAATCTCTGCCTATTTCGATTTCCTTTACTCGTTGTAAACGATCACTACTGAGATGAGTGTAGTTTTTACTTAACAGCCAACATATCGATGACTTTCTAACCACGTATTCTTTCTCGCCAGAGTCTCTTACGATAGCAAACGGACTTGTATTGCTCAGTTTGATATTCTTATTTGCATAATCTCGTAATTCTAGATCGCCAGTTACAGCTTGCAAGGTGTTCATATCCGCTACTAAATTTTCCCGTTCCTCATCGTCTAGTAATGGCTCCAAAGGCTCCACAGATTCCTCATCACTTTGCGGCTCGTCATCTGATACATCGTGACAAGGTCTTTCCAATTCTATTTGGCACGTAATTTCCTCGACACATTCAATACCAAACTCTGTCAAATCGTCTATAGCATTCTGCTTTGCAGCCTCAATCGTCGCGTATATTTCAATATTCGACGTTTTGAGTTTTTTTTCAAGTCTAGGAAAGACGATTTTTTCCGACTCGTCATTGAGTATATCAGTTTGCATTTGGATTCTACGGAGACGGTGGATTATATCCAACATGCTGCAGTTCACAATCGTAGAATATGTTGAAGACATAGATCGCACTTGTCTGAAAAAACTTTCGCATGGCTGACTACTCATCAACGACGGCGAAAATAACTCACTCCGATTTCTATTTCTCAACTGTACGATCAAATTTATCAACGCATGGCCATTTATTTCTATGCAAGTGTAGCAGTTAGTGGTCAAGAAGTTCTGTCTAAGGGTGTAATTTTCATTCCGCGAAATCCAATTTCGCCAGATTCGCAAAACAAAAATACTGTACCAAATCTTTTCTAATCTCTGGAGTGGGTTTAAGCTGACGTCTAGAAACGAATTCAAAATGAGATTGATAAGTTTCAGAAACATCGCAGTTCCTTCAGAATTTGGTACAATTGACAAGTTGGCTTCCGGGTTGGAGCCGCGTTGATGAACGGTGTGTTGCCGACGTTTCGTAAACATTGCAGTTTACTTCATCAGGGCGAGAGGTAACCTGATACTGACAAGTTGTTTATGACCCGGTCATCACAAATTTTCTGAACCGATTTGAAGTTCATTTTATCCTTCGGACATAGATCATGCTGTGTCAAGCAGTGTTTATCTTTGGATACAGTATCTATCAGAATTGTCAAGTGCGTAGTTGATATAACTTTGTTTCCTAGCGGTAAAATAGATGATACTTTGCTGAATTTATTGCGCATTTTAGTGCCAATATGTATTGTATCTTGTACATATTGGAACTGACCGTCGATTGAACTATTAAACCAAGACCAGTTATTAATACAACTAACATCATCGCTTTTATTATTTGTAATGCCTAGTTGGCTTTGTACTCGCATGGCTCTGAGTAATCTCGGGTCGCCATCTGACGAAAAACCTACAATTTTTACGTCGTATTTCTCACATTCCGCAACAATGTACTTCCACCTACTCTCCACATCCGCCGTTTTGAACTTGTTGTCTGTGCCGTATATGGTCAAGCAGAATGGTTGTGCATTTTCAATCAAGGTTTGTGCCATAACAACATAGACTAGTGATGCAATTATTCCATTTTCAAAACTTTGCTCAATGACTTGAGCTGATGTGGCGACCTATGAAAATGAAATTGGCATTGATGTGACTGAATTAATAGGTAAAACAAATCCAACAAGCTGGTTGCTTTTAGGGTCGTATTGTATTCTACCCGTGATCCTACTGGCGTCTTCACTCAGCCATACCTCGAGTGGATATTTCTTTGACGACAAATGCTCTTTGAGTTCTGATAAACGCAGTTGTCCTTCTATAATAGTCGGACCATTTTCTGATAAGTATCGAGATACGGACGAAGGCGATGGTAATGGTAAATTACTGCAGAGAGTTTCGTACGATAATCTTCCACCGATCATATATAAATACGATGCAAACTTTTGTATCGTTGGATCATACCGAACACCCGTGGATTTTGAGCCCGATTTATTATTTACCAAGTACTTCTTTGATGTTTCCATCATTACATTTGAAAGAGAAACTGTTTCATGCGAAGTAGATGAATTTTCTTGACTCATTTCAAGTTTTTTTGAATAATTTTCAGATAACATCGACTTTACGCATTCTCGGAGATTTTGGTTATCTTTTAAAACAGATTCCATTTCATTCAATTGTTTGAAGTAAAATGGAATTCCATTTTCTGTAGATATACTACTGAGTCTTTTCCTAATTTCTTTATCACGTCTCGACCTTTTATCTCGTTTCCTACCTCTTTATTTGTCTGTTATTTCAACTGGGATGATTTCTGTAAGTACATCCTTGGAACAATCCATCCCTAAATTGTCCCAAGATTGGCTTCCCCCGACTCTTTGACGTTTTCTTCTGTTCTGCTGTTGTGATTGGCTACCTGGCCTGCGGAAGTAGGCTTTTCTACTTCGTTGGAAGTTGGAAACGATTCTGGAATCTCTTCAATATTTGCTCGGTAAATATCCATGCCCGAGTCACTCGAATCGCTGTTGTTTCTGATTCTTGATCGCTTGACACCACGACATGGTGTTTTATCCTTCACTTGCTTCCCCTTTTGTTGGACCATGTTATTGGTTCGCCCTTGTCTATTTACCTGTCGCATTTCATTTCCGTTGACGGTCTGTAGAGTACGACTAGAACTTGGACCAGCAATATTTGAAGCACTCTCATTTTCTGCAGTATTATTCACAGTAGAGAAGATGTCGATGATTCTGGGTTGATTGTTATTTTTCTTGACGACATCGGCAGTATTTTGTTCCTCAGTCGAGTGAGAGTTCCCCTGCTTGCGCTTCAGATGTTTTTCTTTTATATGTTTTAGAAAATTAGCTATTATCCATCTCGATTTTCGAGGCATGTCATCCTTGTTGCCGTATTCCGCGATGTGCGCGGCAAATTGAGCATGGCAAAGGCAACAGGTTACTTTCGCTGTGTAGGTGAAAATGTCAGTAACATCGTCTGGATCGTTTTCTTTTACAGACACGTTGACGAACCTATTGCTAGGATTCTCGAAAAACTCTTTGAATGTGTGCTGGCCATTTTCCATTTCTTTATATCTGGTCTTCAGAAGTTCATATAGTTGTTTTTCTTGAAGCAGAATGTTTCGCTGCTGGCTGTGTATCAGCATTCTGTTGGTCACCCGAATCTTGAGATCTTGAGGTGGAGCTGTTGTTGGAAAGATTTGCAGAATGATCTTTCGATGTGCTTTCCACCCGGTTTGATTTTGACGACAGTCGACGGGCAGACGCGCGAAGAGGTGATGGTTTCTTCGATTGTTTGGAGATGAAGTACTTCGAGAACTTACTCGCATCTTGACAGATCTGTTTTATTTCCAGCAGTACGTGTTTGTGCCCTGGTAGAATGCGGAATTTCTGTGGATTTTGAAAATAAAGGCCGTAAAATTGATCGCTAGGCTCTGCAGACGGCGGCAAGAAATCCCGCATATCAGTTTTCACGAATGTTTCCATTTCTCCGAACGATGCTTCATCTAAGTGCTTCATTGCAGCCGCTGAATCTAATCCCAAGAACGCACATAGGTGCTTCAGATACGGTGGTACGAGCGTTCCTAATTCTTGCTCGACAATTGACCAGAAGGGATTATTCTTCGTCGTTTTCACAATATTTTGTCCTGGCGAGGCATCTGTTTCTTCTGAGATCCCTCCAGGGCAGGGGAGGCCAACAGGGACTCCCAGAGCCAAATTCACTCCCGCCAGGTATACGTGCGCTCCTAAGCTTGTTACCCGTCCACTTAGAAAGGATTAATACCTGACCACCTGGGACTACCTGGACTGAACGGGGGGTCGCATAGAACAATGGGTTCTTAGAATAATTTACCTGGTCAGATGTAAACATATCGAACGTGTCCCATATTCCTATGCCCAATTGCTCATGCCTATTGTCCGTTATCATAGGATCGACAGACCTTTCCTCAACCCAGGTAACAAGCTTACCTGACCCGCCCAATTATGTACTCCGGCTTCCGGGCTTTGAGCTCCCAAAATGGCGCGTGTTGGCCTCCCCTGCTCCAGGGTCTCCCATTTTCACTAATTGTTAATTTAACCGAGCCACAATCACTGCACTGGTAATAATTGAGTGATTTACTATTAAAACAACCATTAACAAAACCCCGAACGCGACAATCAAAAAACAATTGAATAACCGCGGTCAACCGCGCCTCTAGCGTCAGATCGTCGTACCTACCGTAAGCCTCGACCCGTGCAGTAGCCTCGTACCCAGCGGCCTCCTTATACTCGCGCGCTGTTTCTTGCGCAAATTTTCGAACCTCTCCCATTTCATACAAGTTCACGTGCATTTCATAGTATTTCATGACCATTTCACACGCATTTCATACCATTTCACAAGCATTTCACAAGCATTTCATAGCATTTCACACGCATTTCATAGCATTTCACACGCATTCCATAGCATTTCACATGCATTTCATAGCATTTCATAGGATTTCACAGTATTTCATACCATTTCAAAAGCATTTCATTGTATTTCATAGTCGACTGTCCCAACAATTTCACGAGTGGTTACCCCCTCGGGAATTAGTGAGCCAGTACGATAATAATCTTGTAGCAACTGATTTGAATGTTTTGATTTAAAGATTTCAGAACGAAGTGCCGAGCTCTTGCTCGTGACTTGCTTATATACCCTTATCACCTTGGTGGCGATTTTCCCACGGTCTTTGGAGTTTGTGATGGGGATGGTTCCCGAACCTTCGAAATACTAATATCTGTCATTCTATTGGCTATTCTTCCTCTACAATCGGTCTGTCTGATTGATCCCCATTTATTGTATAAGTAATCTGTCAAAAGGTATTACATGTATGATAATCTGTTTTGGAAACTTATTGTTTCCGTGGAAAAATGATACCTGAGAACTCGCGGAGCATGGCATATGGGTGTAAAGGTACTCACTCGTGCTCGCCAGCTCTTTGATTCTTGGTGATGATGGTTGTTTGTGGATTGATGTGTAGTTGTATGTGGTTGTGGGGTCCGGAATATGGCAGAGTGCACTCGCGGACGCAATAAGTGATATACAGAACTCGCACAATCGTGGTCTCGAAAGTTTAGACGCAGACAAACGGTCTGGACTGTGTGACTTCATAAACACGAATGACTTGTGTCGGTCATCCGGGATTCCGAGTTTGTAACCTCGTTACCCAGTGCCATGCTAAATTTGGCGGTATATTTAAATTTGAATTGTCAAGAGCAAACATTCCGCCCACCAAAATGAATATGTCATTTTCCTCTCCTTTTTTTTTGAAACTACGTGGTAGGACGTGGTCGCAGCATCGTTCCCACCATCGTGGCAGTTTATAAGAAAACAAGATTATGTGGATAGCTTAAACTAGTGCGCTCTCCTTCCTGTGTCTTGCGAGATACAAGTGTAGCCCAATGGCCTTTCAGTGAGGAGGAGACTCGAAAATAACAATAAAACGGTAACGAAATAAATGAATTCCAATGCTCACTGAGTAGGAAGGAGTAGAAAAAGGATGGACATCACAAACATAGAATGCAGATAGACGACGGCTTCGACTACTGCGTTGGAAGCGGGCATAGCTTGACCAACGGACGATCAAGAACACCCTTCCTAGTACGAATTTGAGCTACGCGAGGGATACCGTCGCGACTGGGATAGAACTTGACCAGGGTGGCCACAAATATTGGGAAACCAAATTCCATGACATTTCCAGGTTTTCCATGACTTAAAACGCAGTTTTTCCATGACATTTTCCCCACCACAGTAAGTCATTCAATCTTAATTCGTTCAGATCAGCACCGATATATTTAATTGGAAATGAACCTAAATTTACGAAACAACGTTCAGGATTGTAATGACGGTTTGGTTGAAGCGGTGGAAAACTTTCTTTTTTTTTACAAATGTTACACGGGCACGATTTATTATATTTTTACATCATATGTGATAACATGTACATTTTTATATTAAGCCTCACAAAAACTTCATGGTTCACTTCTTCAACTCTGCAATTTCCTTTTGGATAAGATCGCTTTCTTCCTGCGCTAATTTTAACAGTTCTAGCCTCTTCGATTCCAACTGTTTTATTTTCCTTGCAGCATCCTTCTTCTCTTTTTCTGCAATTTCTTCCGCAGTTCGTTTGTTTTTTTTCTTGTCCAATTCTTCTCCGTAACGAGATCTCGCGGCTCTCACTGAATGCAGCATTCGTTGCGTGATGGTTACTTTCTTGACACCTCCTTCGGCCTGGATACCATCGTAAATTTGTCGTTGAGCTACGAGGGACTCTTCACTCAGGTTGTCTAATAGGCACTCCTTATTAACGGAAAATCCCCTCTCAAGATTAGCGTTGCCATGTGATAATATAAGCACCTGTCTTATAAACGAGGCCAACTCAGGGGTCTCCTTATCACCTATCAGCTCCATCCATAGATCGTCCAGCCGGTCATCACTGGAGAAGTCTTTGATAGCTTCAGTGAATTGCCTTGTAGCACAAAGTTCCTTAAATTGGCGTTTCACTTTATCGGCCTTAATACCGGATATACGTTTAGCTTCCACCAGAATTTTTAATGCTAAATCCAGCCGATGATCTCGCATAGACGAATGACTAGCAACTTCAGGATCGAGACAAGAAATACCTTTCGTGAGAGGGTATTTCAAGGGTGATCTATCAATAAGCTTCTGGCACATGACTTGTAGACAAGTGCGACAATCCTGTCGGAACAAAAGAATATCCTTATCCGTCAACCGTTTTCGGACGTTCTTGATAGCATCTTGAGTAGCAAACCCGATGTCCACATGTTTGGAGTCTATCAAGACAGTTTTATCCTGTAGATTTATTTTCGTCAGATTCGATTTCTTCTCAGTCAAAACCTCTGGCTTCACGAATCGGCGCATTAGGCTTTCCAGGATGTGACATAATTTCCGATATAAGAAGGGTGCCATTGGCTTATCCGATTGAAAATCAGCCAGAAATGGTTCAACTTCTGCAGCAACGGATTGGAAGAACATCAGCTTGCAGATGAGAAGATTATCCTTCATCGCTTCAGAAACAATTCCGAAACTATTACTTTTCGGCAAAGCTTTATTTTTGTCTTTCTTAAGACCTTCGATATAGCTGGTGATCTTGGGCAGTACAAGAACAGCTCTTTCCGCTACTGGTCCATTTTCCAACCAGCGCACCGAACAAAATTTCTTCGGAAATATTTTGGAGCCAGAGAAGTGTTTGTAATCCCCTCTGCGAGCAGGAGTGTCCTTCAGAATATAGTAGAGCGCCCTGAGGAACGATGCAATACTCCATTCTGTGGCTTTGAAACCTGTTTTGAAAGCTCCGTTGACATTGTGAAGCCCGCACGACCCAATACTAAGGAGTTTAGCATCATCTGGAGATTGCACCAAATCTTTGCTGAGTTCATCCAAAAATTTGAAATTTACATTCGGACCGTCCATGGACACCTGCAAAATCCTCTTCATATCGATTTCCGACAATGCGGCAGAAAAAGCTTCAAGCAAATCCACCGCTCTGGCATGATCCAAAAATGCTGACTTAAAATACCGCGTTACAACGCGATTATTGGTTTTCGACCAAAAACGGATACTGATATCCATTTGCCCACGCTGTGCAACCTTGTTCAGGGATTCGTCGAATCCCACGACGATTTCCGAGCAAGAAGAACAGTCTTTCAAAAGTTCGAGATGAAAATAGGGAGCAAGTCCATGAACTAGGAAATATCCTATCTTTGTTCGTCCCAGCTGTACTTTGGCTGCAATTCCAGAATCCGGGAACATTACAGGGAACAATTCTGCACAGTTTGCTGCTGCTCGCATCGAACAATGGCCTGCGATAAGCTCTAAGCACCAGATAATTTCGGCCTTCGTAATGCATTCATTTGTTAGAAAAGTTGACATGGAGCGTGGCTGAACAACAGGAATCGCACGCTGCTCTTCAGATTGTTGAACAGTTGTTATTTCCGTATTACCAGCACCAGATGTAGCAGTCGAAGTGGAAGTGGAACCACTATTCGATGCGAAGAACGAATGTAAAGGAGGAGCACGATCCTTGTTCTTTGCCACGGCTTGGTGTCCTTTTGCCTTCATGTGGCTCGTTACAGCTGCCTTGCCCATGTTACTGAGCGCAATAATTGCATGACACCAAGAACAACGTGCAACATCACCATTGCCGGGTACAGCATGCAACCAAGGTGCAAATTGTGGATCAGTTTCCCATGATTTGTTGAAATGCGTTTTTCCTACTTTTGAACGCGGCATGTCAGTTCAGTAAGGAACCACCACCCTGTAAGAACGGAATTCATGATCACACGAGCTAACATACAACTCGTACCCAAGTGAAAAAAATTACAGAAATATTTTCTTTCCGTCCGGAAAAATTAAAATGCTTGCAGTTTTTTTTTTAAAAAGAATTCGATTAAGACTTGACGCTAAGGATCCAAGAATAGTTACGGCTTTCTGTTACTCTCCGAATAATACATTTACGCAATATTTCGCATCTCGATAAAAAAAGGAATACTTTGTATCTAGGTAAATATTAGATTTAAGTTAAATATACTGAGACTTATATAAAGTATAAGAAAACGTGTCTTCTTCCTATTAGTATGCCCAATATCATGGAAGCTTAGATCTTCGTATAGTATGTATGTAATTCCATCAGAAAGTAATTCCATCAGAAAGTTGAAGTACTTTTAGAATTTTCCTCAAAAGGCCAGATTCATGCACGAAAAATGTGTACGTGCATACAACTTTTATAGAAAAAAACACCTACCTGAGGCCCGCTAGGGGACAATTATCCTGGAACGCTTTCCCGCCGTTGATTGACTTGCACGTGTTTAAGATAATACTTGTAGGCACTATCACGTGTACGTACGTACACACGCCACACTTATACGCAAGAACGAGTTCGACAGCCGTGCGAACACGCTCGTACCAGTTTGGCGGTTTCTTAGTTCGGCATCCGGCCGTTAGAGTTTCGCGTAACTCGTACATAATGCGCGAGATGGCGCCACCATAGATCTCCGACCCCCTATCTTTATATCTTCAGTTTCCCACGGTGAGTAAACTTAATATGATTTTTTTTTCACCACCATAACAAGCAAGTTTGTTATAGCAACTAATTATTTTGAATCTAATTTTGAAGATTGATATCTTAATTTTTTTTTCCATGACCGAAATTGAAATTCCATGACATTTCCAGGTTTTCCATGACACTTTTGAAATTCCATGATATTTCCAGGTTTTCCAGGTTTTCCAGGTCTGTGGCCACCCTGTTGACGATGCGTCCCATTGCCCATTGTAGAGGAGTAAGGTTTTCGTCCTTCAATAGGACGAGAGCGCCTTCGGTTGGCGGAGTGGAGTTTGTCATCCATTTTCCGCGTTGTTGCAACGTATGCAAATATTCGACGTGCCAACGATGCCAAAAATCCTGTTGGATACGTTGCACGAGTTGCCACCTATTGAGACGTCCAACGTTGAGTGTGGTTAAATCGGGATCAGGGGGGGCGTTTAGAGGCTCTAACGTTAGAAAGTGTCCCGGGGTTAGCACAGAAACGTCGTTTGGACTGTCACTCATTGGGCACAAAGGGCGTGAGTTTAGGACAGCTTCGATCTGGGTTAGCGCGGTGAGGAGTTCCTCATACGTGAGACACTGAAGCCCTACAACGCGTTTCAAATGTGTTTTGACCGATTTTACCCCGGCTTCCCACAGTCCGCCAAAATGCGGAGAAGCGGGTGGGTTGAAGTGCCAGGCGATGGCTGAACTTTCGGCGGCGTCCTTGCATAGGGACAGAAGTGTCCTGTTGACACCGACAAAATTCGTGCCACAGTCGCTATATATATGACTGCAGCGGCCTCGTCGAGCAACGAAGCGGCGCATAGCTGCTAAACAGGCTTCGGAGCTGAGATCGGATACTAGCTCGAGGTGCATGGCCTTAGTGGCAAAACACACAAAGACACAGACATATGCCTTCATGCTCCTCGCTCCACGGGATTTAGCCATTATGATTGTGAAGGGACCGGCAAAGTCAATGCCAGTATGCGAAAACGGTTTTACCTGCGAGACTCGCGCAGGGGGGAGATCACTCATCATCGGGGTGAGTGCCTTCGGGTTGACGCGAGCGCACCGGAAGCACTTTGAGACCGTGTGGTTGATTGCGCGACGGGGCGATAGAACCCAGAATCTCTGCGATAGTAGATAGTGAAGAGTTCGCGGACCGGGGTGCAAATTTTTTGTATGAATATCGCGAATGATCAACTCGGTCAATCGATGTGCCCGAGGCAAGAGCATGGGGTGCTTTGCGTCAAGGTCGAGCTCCGAGTGTCGGAGGGGACCTCCTACGCGGATCACACCGTTTGGATCCAGAAACGGGGCAAGTTTTCGGAGTGGCTTGGAGCACGGGAGGTCATTCTGAAGATTCTCGATTTCCCTTGAAAACACGTCCCGCTGCATATTGCGTACGATGATGGTTTGTGCATTGTAGAGTTCCACCTCACTGAGGGGCCCAACGATGCGTGGGGAGTTCGCACAGTTTGTTATAAAACGCTGGCAGAAGGCGACAATGCCCATTATCTTACGTAGGGACGAAAATTTGGAAAGTAGACGACCAAAAGGACTGTTGTCCTGGTCATGTGTGAGGAAAACCATCCGTCGCTGCTCCGCGTCAGCAGCTAGGGGTAACTCCACAACGCGACTTGTCTGGGGCCAATATTTTGGCGAAGAATGAAGCCAAGACGACCATAAGGGGTGTGCAGGAAGTGCTGCTGGTAAAACGCCGCGCGACGCACAGTCGGCTGGATTGTCAACCCCGTCTACGTGGTTCCAACAGCTTGGAGGGATCTTGTCCTGAATGTGGCTCACCCGATTGGCCACAAAGGTCTTCCACCTGTGAGGAGATGATTGAATCCAGGACAGCGCGACCGTGGAATCGGACCACGCATATATCTGATCGAAGTTTAAGCGACCTTCATACGTACCACGGACGAATTCAATTAGGTTCGCGAGCAACACTGCGCCACAAAGTTCTAGTCGGGGTATAGAAACACGGTTCAAAGGTGATACCTTTGATTTCGCGCACAAAAAACCCACGTGAACTTCACCGTTATACTCGACTTGTCGTAAGTATATGACCGCAGCATAACCGTTTTCCGACGCGTCACAGAACCCATGGAGTTCCACAGGCAGCGAGCTATCAATAATCACGCGACGCGGCAGTTGTAACGCGGAAAGACTAGGCAGTTGTGCCGTGAATTGGGACCAAATCGCGACAATTTCGGGGGGAGGTGGTTCATCCCATTGAAGCCCTCGACTCCATAAACATTGCATTAAATGCTTCGCGAATAAGGTTATGGGTGTCAAAAAACCCAATGGATCATAGACCCAATGGATCATAGACCCTGGCCAAGTCCGATAACACAGTACGTTTCGTACATGAACGGTCAATCGGATCCACTTGATAGGAAAACGTGTCTGAGTCCGGACGCCATTGGAGGCCCAAAATCTTTGGCGGAGCCGATTCACTAGTGTCGAAGGTGTATGGTTGCTGATGGTCAGCAGGAATTGATGATAGAAGAAGGGGGTGACTGCTTGCCGCCGGTCAACGCGATCAACTGTTGTTGCAATTGCAACGCCTGATCAGGTGACTCCGCACCGCTGACAATATCGTCGACATATGTGTCGTGTCTGAGAACCTGGGCTGCAAGAGGATACCGAGAGCCCTCGTCGTCGCATAGTTGAAACAAGGTACGAATCGCCAGATATGGGCTTGAGGAGACGCCATAAGTGACCGTAGTCAGTTGATATTGTTGAATAGGGTCGCGCGGAGAGAATCTCCATAGGATGCGCTGATAACGCTGATGCGCGTCTGAGATTTGTATCTGTCTATACATTTGGCGAATATCTGCGGTGAAAACGATCTTGTGAAGTCGAAAGGTCAACAGGACAGACGCGATATCGCGTTGCAGCTTTGGACCCGTGTACAGGGTAGAGTTCAATGATACTCCGTTAGACGCGGTTGCCGATCCATCAAACACTACACGGATCGTCGTTGGATCTCCCGGGTTCTTAAAAACACAGTGATGGGGGATGTAAAAGACGTCGTCCCAGTTCAGATCCGTTGGGGACACTAAACGCATGTGTCCTTGGTCAAAATAATCTCGCATAAATGATGCATATTGTACACGAAGTTGTGGATCCTTGTTTAATCGATTTTCGAGTGACGTGAAGCGTCGCAGCGCAACTTGATACGAATCACCGAAAGAGGGACGATCGTTCCGGAAAGGCAGCGACACAATATATCGGTTGGGAGACTCGCGGACACATGTCTCGTCGTATAATGCGGCGCAACGCTGATCGTCAGCGGACATACTGGGCGATTGAGGAACTTGATCAAGCTCCCACATCTGTTTAATCGTGGCATCGAGAGCCTGAAACACGAACGTGGAGAAGCTATGAATGTCGCGAGTGTGGGATGCTTTAGCCGCACCAGTGATTACCCAGCCGAATATCGTATTAATAGCGGTCAATTGTCCGTGATTGACTCGTTGGATTCCTTCCTTCAAGAGTTTAAAGTAAACATCCGCTCCTGGCATAATATCAACCGGACCCGGTTGACTGAAGGTCGGATCAGCAAGAGAAAGCTTACGCAGTTCTGTCCAATCGGACACTCGGACCGGAGAAGATGGAAGATGATCGCAAATATTTGGAATCACGATCATTTCCAATGTAATCGGGGTTACCGACGGCGCGCGTGAAGTGACGGTGCACTCCACCGTACTCAGTTCTGCAGACATGGACATCTGAGCTAATCCGCGAATCGGTTTTACAATAGGTTGAGAAATCGCAAGTCCCAGCTTAGCGATTAGAGTTGATGTAATGAAACTAGCCCCACTTGCGCTGTCCAATAATGCTCGACAAGTGTGTGAATTGCCGTGGGCATCGCGAATGCAAATTAAGGCCGTTTGAAACAAGATTGTACCGGGCGAAAGATTCGTGGTCATCGCGGGTACGGACACGTCGCTTGATGCTGCGGCTGTGTTTGCAGAATCGCGTTTAGCTCCGTCATCTCCGTTTGAAAAATGAAGCAGAGTGTGATGTCGCTTATCACACTTCTGACAGGTGCCTTTTGACGGGCAACGGTTGCCACCGTGGGATGGCGCAAAGCAGTTGAAGCAAAAGGCATTGTCTTTGATATACTTGTGACGGGCGGTCACATCTAACTGGAGAAACCCGTTACAATTAAATATCGAGTGTTCCTGACTGCAGTACACACACGTTCTGGTCTTCTCAGGCTGGGCGACTAACGCAACAGTAGATTTTGTGGGGGTACTAGATTTACCATGCCCGTGATCCGATTTCTTGCCTTTGGTTTGAGGCAATTGATTTGCGGAATTACCGGTCGAAGACATTCCGGCAGCTTCGAGGGCGTGGCATTGTTTCAGTAAAAATTGATACAGAATATCATACTTGGGAACTTCGGTTCCAGTAACCTCCAACTCAAAACGTTTGCGCGTATTGGAATCAAGTTTTTGCAGCAACAAATTAAACTTAGTGAAATCCCACATATCTTCGTGAAATTGCTCGAGGGCGATCAAGTTTTCCGAAAACGTTGATAATAGCGACCGTAGCACAGGGGCTGACTCGTCTTTGTTTGTAGGCGAGTGAACAATGGATTGCCAATAGTTCGTGAGCAACACTCGTTTATTTTGGTATCTTGCGACCAATGCGGCATACGCGATTTTGTAGTTGTCCTCCGTTATCGGCAAATTCTTCACAACCGTTAACGCGTCCTTGGATAGCGAAGCAACAAGGTATTGAAATCTTTCAATGTCGGTCAATCCAGTGTTTTCGTGGATTAACGTACGGTACACGTCATAGAAAGTAGGCCAACCCTTTATGTTGCCGTCAAATTTCGGAATTTCTATGCGTGGTAATCTTATATTGTCTCTGGAACTTCTATGTTGTGATGAGTTCAACGAATGATTTGACCGATCAAAGTCACTCGCAATATTAATCGGGTCCCCGAATATTTCTCGGTAAATTGATTTGATCGAATAATGCAAGCTATCAAAGTTGGTTTGAACCTCATCCTGAGCGTCCATCTCCGAGGAGGGCACAGTAGCCAGAAGGTCCAAATGGAACGATTCAAACGCGTTTACCGCGGTGGGCAAATCTTCGTCAGCGTTGCCAGACTGAAATTTGCCACCGTACTAGATGGAGCCACAAAACGTACTAGAATCGAGAATTTCGTACTAGATTTTCAATTTCTATAATGTAGATAGAATATCATTAATTACTAATCATATTATTACTCTATACTAATCAATAATATAGTTTATGTTTTCTCAAACATGAATTATACTTTGTTTTCTAAAACATGAATCAAATACATGATACAGAGCCCAGAGGTACGACTCACCGTAACGTTAAGCGCGCGGTGACTGTTTTACCTACAGGTTCAGATGTACTACATACCTAAAAACAGCCAAATCTATAATTGTGAAAAAAAAATAATCGGGTGTTTTCTTAAATGTTTGTTCCCATTAAAGCTGAAAATTAAAACTTTTCAATACTAGTCATGTGTGTCGTCGACTTTCAGTAGGTATGTTTTTTAGTAAAATATGGATGAGGAATTAATTGAATGAGTAGGTAGGTGGTTTATCAAAGATTCACAGTGCAAATAAGATTGATATTGCTTGTTATTGCTATTAGAAATTATAATCGACAAAAACACTTAATCTCT
>JAFFZH010016275.1:0-12393 GCA_018420115.1 Euura saliciscinereae | reverse complement strand
CCTCAAATTCTGGCCCATTTCGAGACGCGAAAGGTCTATCAAATTGAAAAATTTGTCTATATACATCCGTCTGTGTATTCAATTCTAATCCCTATCAAAGTTAGTTCGGATCAACCCGACCAAATTCGTCTTATTAACAATAGGTACATACCTTTTTAAATGCACTGACGTCCAACTAACCTCACATCTCGACACCGCACGGACTGCGGGCTCGATGACTAGGTACCCACTGTCGTGAGCGTCGACTGCTATTTCCCCGCGCACGTGACCGCTGCTACCCCGAGCAGTTCATTTGTTTTTATCGAATTCAAACATATTTTATACATACTATGACAACATTCTAATACAAACGGAATGAAAAATAGCGAATCAAAAAAGACGTGAATGATAATGAAAGTTGATTTTCACGACTATAGGTTCCGTAAAATTCTTATTTAAAATAAGGTGTTTCTTATAAGAAAATGGGTGAAAACTAATGATTATCATTTTTTCATTTATTTGTGTTTGTTCAATAGGCACGGTATGATAAATTAGTTATTTATCATGTTTGTAAACGAACAGCAAGAGCAGTTCGATATAATCGCTGGTTTGAGTGGAAATTAGAGCTGACCGGCATTGCCCGATGACCATCATTCCCCCAGTCTCCCCTAGGTTTGGATTTTATAAGGAACAGTTGTTGATACGTAGTGATCAACATTAACTGCTTGTAAAACTGTAGGTCTTTTGGTGTTTGGAGTTTGGATGTGGGTTTTCCGATAATTGAATTTCAACTATCGGCTGAGGTGTTGATTTTTACGTGGGTAGGGGTTTTGAAATTATGACTCTGGGAATTGATTTCTTTTCTGTCCGTTGGACGTTTTAATTATCATGAAAGACTTTATAAACTTCTATTCTTATGTGAATCTCGTGAAATGATAAGCATCAATTCTAATGTCAATGAATAGAAAACTAGTAGGTTTGGGTCCTCTCTGGGAATCCCGTATAGCCGAACGTTAAGTTGATTTGAATATAAATCGATGAAAACTAGTAGGTTTGGGTCCTCTCTGGAATCCCATATATCCGAACGTTAATTTTAATTCTATCTCGAATTAATGAAATCTAGTAAGCAGTAAGCCGAATGTTAAAGTGGAAGATTGTTTCGTCTCAGAAGGCGCGTGGCCGACTGGTTGGTTCGCTATGGCGCGTCGTCGCTTATATAGGCGACGGCGCGTTAATCCCTGATGTTCTACGTCGTTCTAGAAGCTTCTATGACATTCTATGCTCATTTTCTGGCAAACAAGTGGCTTTTCAACATTAACTCATATAGTCATTTCTTTTAATATTTTATGTGCCTATATCATGGCATTAACAAAACTCAAAATTTGTCTATCTTGATTCTTAAAAATAAAACAAACAAAATTATATGTATGTATGCGATGATTTTGGGCGTCACAAACCTTTCAGCGTAGGTTACTATCTGAAATGTAGTTACGATGATACGCTATCCTACTATCGTAGCTATTGAGGCTTGAAACCAGCCGAATGGTTCGTGCGAGAACTACTGCAGCTAGCCGAGGATATAGAAACGGTATTTTGGTGTCCAATACCAATGAATGAACTAACACCGGAACAAGAAGAGGCATTCAGAAATTCATCGGTATGTCACATCTGCGAAAAGCTACTTCTACTCGGTAAGAAAGTTAGAGATCACTGTCATCTAACTGGAAATTATCGAGGACCTGCTCATGAAAGCTGCAACCTCAACTACCAAGATTCGCGAACTGTTCCAGTTATCTTTTACAACCTGAGCGGATACGATAGTCACTCTCTCATTATAGTATTGTTACGAAGACCCCTTACCGTTGACCCGCTCGCTCTGGCCTGTCGAATAAGTGACGTGCTCGTTGCTGTGCCAACGAGCACTGTCTTTTTGTAACGACAGAACGCCTTGAGCTTTTAAACGACAAAGACGTAATAAATTAACTATATTCCTTGTCTTGAACCACGTCTCTCATTGAAAGCCCTCACACGCCGTAACATTGGTGTCAGAAGTACTGTGGCGAGTTGTGGAGATTGTGTGTTTGCGACCGGAAGTTAATTGCTGAGAAGAATGGTACGAACGCGCCGGGGGACCGACACGTCTGACCACTCTGACGGGGAGATCGAGGTACCACGAGCACCGCGCCCTAAGAGGGCCCGGATTGGTCGTCCTCGAGTTGCTGTGTCTCTACAACCCCCACCCGAGAGCCTTCCGGCTCCGCTGGGTGCGGTTCCGGCACCGGGAGGTGAGCCTACTGTGGACGCTCTTCCGGCTACCGTATGGGACCGCTACCTAGCACAGCAGCAGCAGCATCTTGAGAAACAGCAGCAGCTGTTTTTACAACATATGAGGGAAGAACGCCTCGCTCATCAGGAACGAGAGGGGCGCGACCGCGAGCTGCTGCGTCAGTTTCAGCGTGATCTTCGTCAGCAACGCGACGAGGTTTGTGACAGGCTCCGAGGGCTTGAGGTGCCCAACCGGGAAGTCGGGGCTCCATCCGCTCCCCTAGCCGCCGCCGAGTCAGCGCACCGGCCTTTGGCGGGCCCCTTAAGGTCTGTGTCTGTTCAGGGGGAGGTGAACCCTCCCCCACTTATTATCGGTAACCGGTCGGGCCGTCCGCACGATCTCGGCACTTCGCGGGATGTCCGCTGCCGTGAACTTGGTCCTTTACCGGGGACTGCGGCGACACTTTGTGCGTTTCCTAGGTTAACCCCTCTCCCGGACGCGGCGGAGGGTCAGCGCGGCGGGCCGGACCCGCCCGTGACTCTTCCCCCGTCCACCTTATTGTCTGTGTCTACTTTGCCGTCAGACTCGCAGGCTGGACCCTCTAGGCAGACGAGCACGACGAGGTTGAACACGTACGACGGGGCGCTTCCGTGGGCGGTGTACGAGCGACGGTTCCGGATGGTCTCCCAGCTAAACCACTGGACTGATTTTGAGCAGGCCGCCAATTTAACCGCGTCCCTTAGAGGGCCAGCCCTACACGTCCTGAGTTCCCTATCGGATGTTGACGCGGAGAGTTTCCCGAGGATTTGCACTGCTCTACGGCTCCGTTTCGGAGAAGAGCATCTCACTAAATTGTACTTCACCCAGTTTGAGAACCGGGTTCAGGGACGCGGTGAAGATTTGGTTAGCCTGGGACACGATCTGGAACGGTTGGCTCGGTGTGCCCTGCCCAAGTGTTCGGCGGAGGGACGGGATCAGATCACCTGCGCACGATTCATTAGTGCTATATCCGATTCTGCGGTGAGGCAGGCCTTGAGGATGGCCGGCCCGGCTTCGCTCCGAGAGGCCATTGTCCGGGGTTTGGAGTTGGAAGCCCTGAATAAGGACAACGGCCGCGGGCCGCGTGTGCGCCGGGTACGAGACGAGAAGGTTACGACGCCGCCCTCCGATCGCCCCCGACAAGGAGACCGTGGTCTGGAGCGACCGGGTGACAACCGGCCATCCACCTCTGACGACTATCGTGAGCGCCAGCCGGCTGACGGACCCCCCACTTCCAACAACTCTCGTAAACGCCGACGGGGTACCCCTGTCCCTCCCGCCCCCGGTCGGGTTCCTAGGGAGAGAGTTTGCGCGTTCTGCGAGAAACAGGGCCACGAGGCCCATTACTGTTTCGCTTTTAAAAAGCATTTCGACGCATACAGGAAGTCTCGTCAGCAAGGGACGAACACCTCACGGTCTGGTGCGGACCCAGACAGGGGTCGCCGGCTTCGCTCCTCGTCCTCACCCGTTGGCGACACCAGGTCAAAAAACTGAATTCCGGTAGTTTTGTGGGAAAAAAACTACCGACTCAACGCTTGGACCCCAGCCCTGTTTTCACGCACCTTGTGGTGCGAAGTCTGCGCCAGTCGGGTCTGTATGCCCGGGGCTCAGTCAACGGTGTCGGCTGCCTGTGGGTGGTGGATACCGGTGCCGAGGTGACGGTGGTGAGATCCGACCTGCTCTCTGCCCTCTCTCCGTCTTCGTCCCCTCTACCCTCTCTTCGCACCGCTACCGGCGAGAAGACACCCGTGGTGGCCCGGGTATGCGTCCGTATCAACGTGGAAAGCTGCATACAATCCCCTCACGTGGTGTTCGTTGCCGGTATCAAGGATGATGGGATCCTCGGGATTGACTTCCTGTCGGCGCATCAGTGGGTCATCTCCACGGAAGACAACACCCTCCGGTCTGGCTATTTGAGGATTCCGCTGGGGACCACCAGGGCTTCGACAACCACCGCCGGAGGGGGGGGAGGACCGTATGCTCCGCCTGTCAGGGGGATTAGCCGGGTCTCCACGAAGGGTACTGTTCCACCGACCTTCCTTGCTTCAACGGTCGAACAAGACCCCCACTTACGGCCCCCAATCTCTGTACGGGCGCTCACCAGAGGGGTTACCGACGAATCTGGCTCCAAGCCCCTCCTGACTAGCCCGAACGGGGCCCCTCAGCATGTGCAGACTCTGTTCGAGGAATCTTCCCGAGAGCTTTCTCCTCCCCAAACCCAGCTACTTTGCTCCCTATTGCACGAGTTCCACGACACCTTTGCGAGAGATCCCAGCGACGTGGGGCGGTGCACGATAGTGAAGCACACTATAGATGTAGGCGACACCCGCCCGATAAAGCAAGCCGCCCGACGACTTCCCCTGAACGGACGCGCTGAAGTAGAAAAACTCGTCGACAACATGCGGGCGGCTGATGTCATTGAGGCGTCCTCAAGCCCCTGGGCATCCCCCATTGTGCTGGTGAGGAAAAAGGATGGGTCTCAGCGGTTTTGCATTGATTACAGGAAGCTCAACGCAGTGACCAAAAAGGATTCTTACCCGCTACCCCGGATCGAGGATACCCTCGACTTGACCGCCGGAGCTCAGTGGTACTCTACGATTGATCTCCAGAGCGGTTATTGGCAAGTGGAAATGGCCCCAGAGGATCGTGAAAAAACAGCGTTCGTGACCGGGTTGGGCGGTCTTTGGCATTTCAAAGTAATGCCTTTCGGCCTATGCAACGCCCCGGCCACTTTCGAGCGCATGATGGAGACGTCCTTACAGGGACTGACTGGTAAAGTTTGCCTGGTATACTTAGACGATATCATCGTGTTTGGAGAGACTTTCGAGGAGGAACTCCAGAACCTAAGACAGGTCTTCCGGCGCCTACGGGAGGCTGGCCTGAAGATGAGTCCCAAGAAATGCCTGCTGTTCCGGAGGGAAGTAACTTTCCTGGGCCACGTCGTTTCAGCGGCGGGGATTAAAACGGATCCGAGCAAGATTCAGGCTATCCGAGACTGGCCCCCTTTGAAGTCGAAAGCTGACGTGCAAAGCTTTGTTGGCTTGTGTACATATTACCGACGGTTCATCGAGGGTTTTGCCTCTCTGGCAAAGCCTCTACATCAACTCATGGGGGGCAAATGTTGTGGTTAATAATTTGTCAGGCATTTTGTGGTGAGATGCAAAAGATTTATTTGGATTTCTTAGCGTTACAGCTTGCTCGCTTCGAAGATCCGAACGGAAGAGAGAGTTATACATCGGATCGATTATCACACTAACATGGATCGATAACGAGATGGCTGCTGGCGCCAATATTCAAATTTGCATGAAACAAATATAATTCTATATTTTCAACACTCCCACTTTTCGTGCTATCTCTCACGCTGTCATCCATCTCATTCATTTATTGTTAACATTAACTTATTTCTAACAGTCTATTAATCCTGTAAACATTAACAGAAATATACTCTCTTATAATTAAATCTTAGGAACTTTGGCAATCACATTTGGTGTATAATATTTGAAACTTATTTCTAAGCTGTAGGAACCCCTTTTATTTTTATTCCTCAAGCTTTAGGAACTATGTTTAACAATTTACGGATCAAACAAAATTGTTCCCTCGCCAGTGGCTTTGTAAAAATGTCCGCCTGTTGTTCTTTAGTAGAAACACCAATTAAGTTGAATAATTTCCATTTTTGATACATGTCGCGAGCAAAGTGATACTTCACGTCGATATGTTTTGATCGCTGGTGAAATTCTGGATTCCGCAGAAGCTTGATCGCGCTTTGATTGTCTATCTTTACTACAGGTTTTGCGATCTCTTCGCCAGTGATCTCAGAAATTAAACGTTTTAGCCAAATCAATTCTTTAATTGTTTCTGCAGCAGCTATATATTCTGATTCAGTCGTTCATAGCGCAACGACTTTTTGTTTCCTGGAACACCACGAAATGGTGCCATCGCCAAACTTGAATACATAACCGGTAGTTGATCTACGAGTTTCAACATCGCCGGCCGGCGTAATCAGCGTCACTGAATGCTACTAATTTTAAATCTACGCCTGCCTTAAAGAACACACCATAGTTTACAGTTCCTTTTAGGTATTTCAAAATTCGTTTCACTGCGTTCCAGTGTATTTTATCAGGTGACTCTAAATATTGACTTACTACACTGAGCGCAAAAGCAATATCTGGTCTCGTCCCTATCGCCAAATACATCAGCGATCCAACGGCTTCTCTGTAGGGAGCTCTGACTCCGCTCGATTCCTGTCTTCCGTGTACCAATACGCTTAGTTCCTGATGCTTGTCCATGGGTACTGCCACTTCATTCGCATCGTTCATGTGGAAACGTTCAAGAACTTTCTTGGCGTAGCCGGTTTGGTGCAAGAATATGGAGCCGTCTGTGCCGCGATCAATCTGAAAACCTAGGAACAGAGTCAAATTTCCTTTGGTTACTTCGAACTCCTGGCTCAGTTGGGTTAGCAACGCCTCCGCAGTTGCTTGGTTTGATGCCGCTATCAGTCCATCATCTATGTAGATAGCTAATATCAACGTGCTGCCGGGTTTATTCATCGTGAAGACGCAAGGATCTGATCTCGTAGGCCTCAGGTTGAATCTCTTCAGAAAATCGGTGAATCTTTCGTGCCAACATCTTGAGGCTTGTTTCAGCCCGTACAGACTTCTCTCCAGATTACAAATTCCGTTGGTTCCATTCTCGTAACCCTCCGGTTGCTGCATATATGTTGTTTCTGACAGCTTTCCATTGAGAAAGGCTGTTTTTATGTCAAATTGTTGCAAAAACAGGTTCTTTGAAGCTGCTAGAGCAAATATTACGCGAATAGAGTCGAATTTGACAACAGGACTGAACGTCTCATGATAGTCGATTCCCTTCTTCTGAGTGTAACCCTTTGCTACGAGTCTCGCTTTGAATTTGTCGTCACTCCCGTCAGGTTTCCTCTTGATTTTGTAAACCCAGCGGTTTTCGAGTGGCGTCCTTCCTTCACGATGAGGTACAACACTCCACGTGTTGTTTTTCTGCAGCGACTCGATCTCCTCGTCCATAGCTTGTTTCCATAGAGCTGTTTGCGGACTGGCGATCGCTTCTTGATAGCTCTGAGGTTCTTCACCTTCTGCAATAAGAACAGTGTCAGGGTCAATTCCATCTTCGTACCTGCTTGGTCTCCTGATTCTGTTCCTGTCGCGTAGAACTCTTTCTTCTTGAGGTTCCGCTTCTATGTCTTCTTCTTCGAGTTCTTGAATGTCAGAAGCGGAGTCGTCGGCTGAATCCCATTCCTCGTTCTCGTCAGATTCTTCCAAGATATGAGGTTCAGGCTCTTCTAAGATCTGTGGTTCAGGCTCTTCTGAGATCTGTGGTTCAGGCTCTTCGACTAAGAACTCGAGTTTCCTCATTCCAGCTTCCTTGGTTTCGTTTGAGTCTGCGGAGTAGTGATCATCTTCTCTGAAAATCACGTCCCTCCTCAGATGCACTTCATCAGTCTCAGGAAACCAGATTCTGAATCCTTTGACGTCTTCGCTATAACCTACGAAGTATCCTTTCTCTGCCTTTTTGTCGAGCTTCTTTCGCTTTTCTTTGGGAATGTGCGAGTAAGCAGTCGTACCAAAAGGTAGTAGTTTTCCTAGTTTAGCCTTCCGGCCAAACCATTGTTCGTACGGTGGCTTCGGGCGGTAAAGACTCATCCTCGTACGATCTATTATGTAGGCCGCCGTGTAGATTCCTTCAGCCCACAGTTTCAACGGTAGATTCATGGCATGTACCATCGTTCTCATTGCCTCAACTAGCGTGCGATTTTCCCTCTCTGCTACGCCATTTTGTTGGGGGGTATAGATCACGGTTCTTTGATGCTGTATCCCTTTTTCTCTCAGCACGTCTGTGACTTCCCGATTCACATACTCGAGACCGTTGTCGGTGCGTAGGATCTGAATGTCTCTACCCAGATGATTCCTCGTCTTGGCCACAAAGTCCTTGATTCGCTCCACTGTCTCAGCTTTCGACTTCAGGAAATAGACAGTCCTATGGCGAGAAAAAGCGTCCTTGAACAGCAAGAAATAACGTGATCCATTCAACGATTCCTCTTGAAATGGTCCACACAAGTCGGAGTGCACGAGCTCTCCGGGAACTGTCGATCTGTAGTCGTCTGGGTTACGCTTCGGGAAAGGTTGTCTGTGTGACTTGCCGAAGACGCAGCCTTCACAGAAGAAATCTCTCAGATCGGTTACCTTTATTTGTTGAGCTTTCAGGTACTGCTTCACATAGAGAGAGTTTTGATGCGCAAGTCTCTCGTGCCAGGATTCAAGACTGAAGTCCTTGACAGCGAGGTTCGCTTCGAACTCATCGAAGTCGTCGACGTCAGGTACTAGCACCTTAAACTGCATCTCGCACAGCTTGTGGTTTCTTACTCCCACTGCAACTGTAGTCCCTTCCTTCTCGAAACGACATCCTTCCGCAGTTGAGATCTGAGTTAAGCCTTTGTCCAGAGCCGATCCAGCTGAGAATAGGTTGTATCTGAGATTTGGTACAAAAAGGACTTGAAATAAATGTTTCTCTACCCATCGATGCCCATCATAGGCTAGAATATTTATTTCTCCTTGACCCAAAGCTTCTACTGATTCACCCTTCTTTCCCACGTTGACCGGTTGAGGATCGTCAAAGTACTTAAGGTTAAGAAACCATTCTTCATGATTTGTCATGTGTTGCGTGGCACCTGAATCTACGTACCAGATTTTCGCACGACTCTGTGCTTTACTCACACACAGGGCTGTCTGCGCTATCATGGCGTGACCTTTCGGCTTCTTGTCGCGGCTTGAAGTATCCGCCTTCTCCGCCCGACATCCATGCGCCCAATGGCCCGGCTTTTGGCAATTGAAGCACACCTCTTCGTCACCTTTCTCGGTAGCGGCTGCCTCCTTTGAAGATTTTGGACTCCGTTTTCCTCTTCGGTTTCCTTTCTTCTTCGACGACGACACCTTCATCATGCCCAAGGCTTCGGACAAGCCTTTCTCTTGAGTTGAGAATCTTGTCTCCTCGGCAAGAAGTCTTTCTACGAGATTCGGTAACGTTCGCTCGGTCCGGGGACGTGATTCCCAGGCCGTCACGAAGTGGTTGTAGGCTGGTGGCAGGGTCATCAAAATTTTAGTCATCACCATTGAATCTGCTATTGGCTCACCCAAGGCTTGCAGACGATGCGCGAGATCCTTCAACTTCGCGATGTGGATTGCCATGCTGTCTTTCGGAGCCTTGTTGAGCTGATACCATTTTTGTTGAAGCATGTGGATGCTGGTCTCCGATTTCTGTTCGAAGAGATTGTGGAGCGCGAGCCACATGTCCTTGGCATTGCTGCAATTCATGATATGGACTAGAAGAGAGTCTGCCACTCCTGTCGCAATGATTTTCTGTGCGGTGTTGTCCGCCTTCAGCCAGCTATTCATCTCCTGACGCGCCGCTGCTGTGGGCTCCGCAGCTGGTACAGGCCGCTCCAAGTCGCCATTCACTACCTTAAAGGCATCCATGTCTCTAAGTAGAACTGACACCTGGAACTTCCACTGTCCCCAGTTCTCCGCACCCAGCAATTTTGTGATCTTGGTCCCTTCAGATTCCATTTTAGGTTGGGTTCACTTTTGCACGCGGCTGAACTAACCTCAAAAGAATCGTTCGTTCAAAATCAAAATTCTTTGCTGGTGATACCGTCTTTTTTCGTAAAATCTTTATGCAACACGTGTCCTGGGCCCATAACCTGTTGTGGTTAATAATTTGTCAGGCATTTTGTGGTGAGATGCAAAAGATTTATTTGGATTTCTTAGCGTTACAGCTTGCTCGCTTCGAAGATCCGAACGGAAGAGAGAGTTATACATCGGATCGATTATCACACTAACATGGATCGATAACAAGATGGCTGCTGGCGCCAATATTCAAATTTGCATGAAACAAATATAATTCTATATTTTCAACAGCAAAGTTCCTTTCGTTTGGACCACTGACTGCGAAGAAGCTTTCCGTCAGCTTAAAAATCGGCTTACTTCGTCTCCCATCTTGGCATTTCCCTTACCTGGAATCCCTTTCATACTCGATACTGACGCGTCACTGTACCGGATAGGGGGGGTACTCTCTCAGACTCAGACGGAACAGGAACGCGTAGTCAGCTTCTATAGCCGTCTCCTGAGCCGGCCAGAGAGGAACTACTGCGTCACACGCCGCGAGCTCTTGGCCATTGTTAAGGTAATTTCCCATTTTCATCATTATCTTCACGGACGCCGTTTCTTGATCAGGACGGATCACGCCTCTCTGACTTGGCTCCTTTCCTTCAGAAGCCCTGAAGGCCAGGTCGCCCGGTGGCTCGAGACCCTAGGCCTTTACGACTTCGAGATTCGACACCGATTCGGACGGTTACATGGTAACGCCGACGCGCTGTCTCGTCGGCCCTGCGAGGAGGCTGGGAGCTGCAAGCAGTGTGCCCGTCTCGAACTTCAGCGTGACCCATCTGTGGTCTCTCGCCGACTTTCCCTTCAAGGCGATCCGAGCGAATGGTTGGAGGCGCAGGAGTCAGACCCGGTTCTTCAAAAAGTGCGGCAGTGGAAGGCTGACGGTCGTCGTCCCGACTGGCAGGACATATCCTCTCTGGATCAACCGGCTAAGGTGTACTGGGCACAATGGGACTCACTCTGCTTGCGAGATGGTCTGCTTTATCGGAAGTGGGAATTCCCGAATGCACGAGGCGTCCTTTGTCAGCTCCTGGTTCCTAGGGCCCGCGTTCGAGACGTCATTCTGGAACACCACGACTCCCCTTCGGGCGGCCACTTCGCTTCGAACCGGCCTCTTGGGCGGATACGAGAACGCTACTTCTGGCCCCGTTGTCGCACTGACGTGGAAGAGTGGTGTCGGACCTGCGACGTATGCAATGCGAGGAAAGGTCCGCGTTCCAGAGGGACTAGTTCTCTTCAGGTGTACAATGTGGGTGCCCCTTTCGAGCGGGTGGCCATGGACATACTCGGCCCCCTTCCCGTCACGCGATCCGGGAATCGATACGTCTTAGTGATGGCTGATTATTTCACCAAGTGGCCGGAGGCCATCGCTGTACCGAACCAGGAGGCTGAGACTGTTGCCCGTGTTTTCGTGCGGGAGCTTGTTTGTCGGTTTGGGGCCCCACTCGAACTTCATACGGATCAGGGACGGAACTTTGAGGCAATCCTGATGACTGAAGTTCTTCGAATCCTTGGAGTCCGCAAGACACGTACTACCGCCTTACATCCCCAGTCGGACGGCATGGTGGAACGCTTGAATCGTACTCTCCTGCGTTACCTGGCTTCTTTCGTGGATCGCGATCAGCGAGACTGGGATGATTGGATCTCCTTGTTTCTCATGTCGTATCGGTCAGCTATTCACGAGACTACGGGGCATTCTCCCGCTGTCATGTTGATGGCCCGCGGCCTGCGCCTTCCCTTTGACCTGGAGAAGGGAACCCCTCCTTCCTCCGATGCCCTCCGGACAGATTTCGTTTCTTCCTTACAGGAAAAACTGGATGAGATACATGGTTTCGCCCGGGATAAGATCAAGCTTGCCTCCGACCGGATGAAGGCGCGGTACGACCTCCGAGCCCGAGATGTTAGATTCGACGCACGAGATTTGGTCTGGCTTTTCCAACCTAGGAGGCTGAGGGGACGATGTCCCAAGTTGCAGAGTGACTGGGAGGGCCCTTACGAGGTGGTAGATCGGATTAATGACGTCGTCTACAGGATTCGGCGTTCTCCGCGCGCCAAGGCCAGCGTCGTGCACTTGGACCGCTTGGCCCCCTATCTTCGACGGCCGTCCACTTCCGGTGTCTCCGTCGAGCCTCCGGCCCCTTGTGTCCGCGGTTTGGGGGACAGGACTTGGCCTCCTCGGACTGCGCGGATCGAGTGGGTGCCGGGCTCGACGCCACCCTGGGGTGGTCTCTCGACTTCCCCTCGGTGGGTCGGGGTGACGGGCCCCAGCCGTTCACGATTCTGGTGGAGGGGAACATTGGGTGCGGCAAGACCACCTTCGTGTCACGGTTTTTGCAACACGATAGCTTCCTTACCCTACTTGAGCCACTGGCGGAGTACCGTGATGTCGCGGGCGAGAATTTGCTGGAGAAAATGTAC
>JAFFZH010016273.1:1560-27759 GCA_018420115.1 Euura saliciscinereae | reverse complement strand
TTTATTACGATGCTAATGAGGGAACGTTTGTTAATGATATCCCCGGAGTCCGCTTGGCATTTACCACTACCTTCAGGCATATCGATGATGGAGACCTTAACGGTGAACGCCTGGTCGATCGTATACTCCCTTGCACTCTGCGATACCCTGAATACCGAATTCTACAGGTCGTCTATACGGAGGTGCATTGCAAGGAGAACAGGACACCAGACAAACTTTTTATCACCTTCAAGGTGTTTCACTATCGCCCTCATCACTTTGTACATATGAGTAACCAAACGAGGCATCGCGGCGGATTAAAATTTAACACGGTGAAGGTATAATTGAACAGATAATAATCTCAACCCTTCGCAAACTTGACTGGATGATACTCTGTTCTCAACCACACTCTGACATAGTTAAATACAATACCGTCGAAACCCGGGATGATATTTCCAGTCTCACAGAGTTTCTAAAATTTCAAAATGAGAGACTCCGATCTCCGTCTGTCATGATTTTTTCATTTTAATGTATTTATTCAAATTGTGGGCAAGCAGTAGCTCTCCAGCTTGACCATTTGGTCAATCATTTCTTTATTTTATCAAAATTTTTGCTACCTCCGTTTATTTCATCAATCTTATATTCTATTCCTCACACTGAAAGCTGTAGAATAGTGGGGTCCTTATATGTTCTGTTATCCGCTTCACGATATCTGGCACTGTATGAGCACACATCTCACATGGTTGGCACCATTCAAGTCGAACCCAATTATTCGGTTCCACACTTTGAGCCACCATTTGAATACGATGGTGTGCACCTCAACGTCGCTCATTGACCTCTGGATACTCGCAACGATTATCCACCGCATGACACCTTGACCCCTTTTGCATGCTTCATGACCTTTTGACCTGAAACTTGCACAGAGTACAGTTTTGGTCGTACAGCCCTAAAACGATGCACAATCTGCCCATTATTCTCATCCTTCATCACGCCAAGACGCTTCTTGTTACGTTGGGGCATACCGTACACGCTGTCGGGTGGGTAGTCTGAGGTGTCAAAGGTTGACTCGACATCATGCTTGATGATTTCGTAAATATTATCTACCTTAAACTCGTAAATTAAACTATCGGTATATGTATACAATAACTCAGCCTGCTTATTATTAAAGTTAGTTTCGATATAGTTATAATGGAAACTGTACAAAATTATTTTTGACAGATCTAAGATCGCGGCACCAATGTACATGGGCTTGTTGAAGTGCACATTCACCTTACTCATTTCAATGATCACCATATCGCGATCAAATATGATGCAGCTGTGAAAATTTGGTTTAGCAATAAGAGCCCTCGCTCCGCCCCGCCCATTCCATTTCGTGACCAGCTTTACACTTTTATGATTCCTCACATTCTCCATGGTTTTGCCAAACACCGCGTTGTGCATCAACTTGTAAAAGTTCTTTTTGAAATCATTTTTCGATTGCTTTCGCTTGTCGGTATTCAAGTCGATGTAATATTTCGAGCATGGAGATTGTGCGAACTTGAAAATCCTATGCACCTTCACTAACTTCATGCCCAAATCTAAACACTGCTTCGAATTTCTGTAGTGCAGCGTGTATTTATTTTTGGGCAGAAGTGTAGTGCAGAGCTTAGATATTTCACTGCCTGGTGGAATGAAATGTTCGGGGCATAGCGGAAGATCCTTATGCTGCTCGTGCAATTCTACTGGGGTACTGGGTACTCCAAATCGACCTCGAGAAAGTAACCAATTGGTGAATCATCGGGAATCCTCATCACATCAATTGGTCCCTCCTCTCATTCGAATGACCCACACGGTAGATATTCACTCATCGCAGCGCCATACAAATTACTCACATCGAAATACATTATGTACGATGACTCTTTGTTCGGGTTGTACATTTCGCCCATCAATTTATTGTTGGCTTCAGCATAGCGATTTGAGACTTGTGCCACTCCTCCACGAATACTCTCCTCGATAAATAACACCATCTCGGGATTGTCTAAAAGCTCTAACTTAACACCGGTGTGTTTCAACATCGCGTCAAAAGCCAAATCGGGAGCCGTACAATAGTGTAGCGGGTCTAACTCATATGTTTCGAAGCAGCTCTCGCGAAAATTTTCAAATATATCAGCAAGCAGAAAAAAAATCTGCAAGCAGAAAAAAAATCTGAATATTCGCCTAATGTGTTTAACTTGAATTTACTCCAGACGTTCTTCGCATGCTCATAATCTGCATCGCTAATACCCGAATCATTCAGTTTTTAAAATAATTGCTCTTTAGTCGGCAGACTCGATTCCTCAAGATTTTCCCAACTTTTGATGTATTCGTAGGGGAAAATACCTTTCTGTTTCATGCATTTCAATTCCTCGTGATCGCTGTGAAACTTACGATTTATCTTTTAACCCGCATTGTCAATGTAGGATACCAGCTTGTCGAGACTGCTAGTCATGAATCGCAGCGAATCTATGAATCTCAGGTGCACAAACGTCCCGTCAACTCGCTTCGTGAACGAGATATACTTTTCCTTATTAATTGGTAATAAGGTGATCTCCCCGGGGAAAGTTGTCGCGAGGGATTCTATTATGGAACACCACCGGAATCGTTTGAGTTTCTTTGAAATTTAAGTTACACCCGTTGTGCGCGGGGCCGTGATAATTGCCCGTGAAATGACAATGATCGGTGCACTTTTTATCATCGGGCGAGAAAGATTTTAGGCAAATGTATCAGTTTTTCGTGCGTGCATGTCGATCACGTTGCACCTGTGTCAACGGCTTCGTTGGAATTGTATTTTTCTATTTCACTTTATTTTCACTCGATGCAATCGGGTCGACCGCGTCTGCTCTCATACCCCGATAATTTATCGTCATACGAGCAGTGTACGTAGTACCCCACACTGTGTGGAATATGCTCCTGAGATTCATTCGCACCCGGCTAATATACATTCGAGATCTGCGTACACGACAAACGGCACCCTACCCTTGTTTCGAAAGTTTTTGAATTCGAGATTCGTGTTTTTTTCCGAGAAGATCATTTGCACCTTGTTCAACTGCGTGCAATCGAGTTGATGCTTCTCAAAGCTGGATGCTGCAGCAAAGTGGCACAAGTATCTATCGCACAATAATGCTGCACCATTATGGTGAGAGAGTTGACTAGTAACCGAACGCGAGATTTTTAATCCACGTGAAGTGGAATCGCGGTTGGAAATTAGCCAAGTCATCATCACCACCATGATTTGTATCGCGATCGGCGGAAATCATGAGTAGGTGAATTACTTCACCCGCGGAATTTGTCAAATCTTTGCTGAAGTATAGGGAAACAATTACACTCTTTTCAGACTTTGAATGATTTGAAAAATTCTCCGATTCAATCCCATATACATTGATCCGTAAATTGTTCAATTTTTCTAACTTTTCCACGTCGCCCAATGTTGTGGGGAACTCAATACCTGTGCAGTTTAGTTTGTTGACGTATGCCCTGTAGCTCGATGTTCTGGTCGCGTTGCATCTTGCAGGGTGACGGGCTGCCGTAACCGACCAAAGGAAGCAGCGATCGTCCTTGTTTTGCACGTTGACCACCTCCTTCTTCCGTTGAATGTCTTTGGGTAGTTCGGTGAACGTTGAGCGTCCCCCGCTGAGGGGCTGATGATGGTTGATGTTAACCATCAGGTTAATTACCTCTACCATGCTCCATCCGGAATCTCGATGCTCGAAGTCCTCAACCTCAACCAGCAGTTCATCCCTCACATTCGTCGAGAACCATTCGGCGAGTTCCGTTGAGGGGTAAATCGTCACATTCCGTGTGTTGAAATACTTTACTTCCGTGTAGGTCACATCATCCCTTACGTTTTGGAACCTACACGAAAGTATAACATTTGCTTTTATGTTCTTCTCTGTGCGAAGGACCATCTGCAGATGTTCGGAGGCCACAACACCCGCATCGGTTAAATGAAAATTCGAAAATTTGGACTTGCTACAGTATTGTTCTAGGGGTGCGAAATATGGTGCAGCTGTGGAAATTCGGCTTAGCAATAAGAGCTCTCGCTCCACACCTCCCATTCCATATCTTGACCAGCTTTACACTTTTATGATTCCACACATTCTTCATGGCTTTGCCAAACACCGCGTTGTTCACACCCTGCAAACACAAGGAACGATGGGTAGTCGCGAAGGCTTGTGCTCGCGATTGATTCTGTAATAGTTTCCCCTTTCGATTCTTTCTTTCGTTAAGTTGTGTAACGTATAATCTGAGCAGTTGGCTCGTTTCTCGAAAAATTCTAGAAGATCGGTGTACACTGGTGTTTTGTTATCCTTGAGCATAAGTTCCCATTGCCATGCCGTGTTTTGAAAGACTAACGTCATCACATCGGGTATAATCTCGCCACAAGTAGAGCAGGGGTGTGGGATTAACAGTCGCCTTCCGAATTCCCAACCGATAACTAGACTCCGCAGCTCGAGCCACCATCTGATCACCTCCATGTAAAATTCAGTATTACTCATTTCCTGTCTGTATATTTCCGCACCGAGGATTATCCGCCTCACTGTCTGAAGCATCTCAGCACATACAATTACTATGAGTACCTGTTCATTCAAGAAGGTCATGAGACTTCATACTTATTGACAGAAAATGATTATTATCGGTTTCTCACACCTATTTCATGATGTTCATGATCACCACCAGTTTGACAATAAAGTCCAGATTCACCAAACATTATGATTTCTCTCCAACTGATCTATCACTGTCAGAAACAAGGGTTACTTCACAGTTTTCTTATGTTTCTTCACACAGCTCAAGGGTATTCATAGTTTCCCTCGACAACTTTTCCTCTGAAAACCTCTTCACCATCCAGTTGTAATTTTCAAACCATACATTTGTATCAGAGTAGACCGGTAGATGTCCGTTTGGAATTTGAAACTAGTATCAGATTTCCAGCAAACACCACAGCCTATTTGGGTTCTATTGACAATCCACACCCTCCTCCTCCTCCTCGTTTGGTTTATAATAAAGTTCACACTTATTATATTGTCCGCCAAAGTAGACGATTTGCAGACGCTTTTCTCGCGCTATTTAAATCATCTTCGCAAACTGTTCAGGGTTGTTAAGGGTCAATAGTTAACGCAGCCCCCTGGCCGAATCTGGTCTTCACTATTTTCAGCCCCGTTATGTTGTACCTGCTTCTCACATTGAGTTCTGACATGCTTTTGATCGGAGTCTCGTCCACACGACTCGTGTTATTCAGAAGGGTGAAATCCATCGTTTTCTGTGAGGAGAAGCACCTTGTGGTACCCTTGAGCCCGCGAACGGAAAATAATTGCGGTGTCACCCTGTGGACCCACTGCCCGGACGTAGGTCTCAAGTCGGGTGCCAATGTTCTCATGTACTTGCATGACGGAGTCGTACGCAGGTCCGCTCTTACGTGACATCAGATCCTATGCAAACGTGATCGAACTGCGTCGCCATGACAGTTAACGGTTAATAAGCCCCGTCGACTGCTGGTACTACTTTGAAAGTAGCGTCGACGAAGATCTCGGTAGCATCCGATATCATACTTATAAACCCGGTATCACCGGACACTACCGAAATCGAATTGTCCGTATAATACTGATTCCCCTCCCTCCATATAACACTTATATTCAAAAAAGTAAAGAAAATGTTGAACTATTGAAACGTATAGTAAACAGTAAACACACTAAAAACACATATACCGTACTCAAAGTGCCCGTAGCCCCTCATAGATGTCTTTTTGATTATCTCGCCAGCTCACTCTGTACTCCCTGACTTTTTAGGCGATTCTTAGTGAATTAATTGGAAAATATTTAAAAGACTCAAATAATAATATTCGGACACGCAGGACCGAACAGCGGTTTTATAGTTTTTGGGGAAAACCATGTCCCCTTGATTTGGCTGATGTGCCGTTTGGTTGGACACCTTAGGCAGCACCTCCTTCTCACTGTCCAACAATTTCATTCCGTTTAGATGTTCCATTTTGACGGATAAATTTTTTGAACGTATTTAATGAAATTACATTTTTAATTGATTATCTATTTTGCAGGACCAGCGAACCACCGGGATCTTGAAAGATAGAACCTCAATGGCGGTGATCCACATTTTTACAACATTGAAATACAAAGGTTAAAAGACCGAGATACCATTTTTTTTTCAACGGAAGATGTCTTTTATTCCAGCAGAACCTCGCGTATATAAGGTTTAGAGCTTTACGAATTTCAATTTTCCCTAATACCTCGCCAAGATACTATGGCATGTTGTAAACAAGTAGGATACTCGTCAATATTGACTCATGAAGCAGCTCGGTCCCGCCGACTTTGTATACGCGGGGTCCAATTTATTTCTGATTTTTCAGCCACAGTTTTGAAACTGTAGCTGGCAAAGTTTTTCTTCGTTCTTCAATCGTGACCCTGGTAACAGCTCACGTGACCATAATTTTGTATAATAAAACAAAATTATGAATTCAAATGAATTGCATGTCTAATAAAAATACCCATGAAGAGATCGACTTCCAAATGGGGATAACTGTTTTTTTCTCCGATTGAAAGTCGATTTCTACATGGGTATATGCCATTTATGGAGTCACAAGACCACCAAAAATTACTTCCATCATTTGACCTGAGGCGATCCAGTCTAGTCGAGGAATCATCGATACTCGTATGTGTTTATTTTTCCTGTTTCAGTAACATGATTCTGCGATATGATTTGATTATTTCCAATATAGTCGATATATTGTTGGCCTTTGCTTTATTTTATTCAAATCCACAACTTCATCTCGGTACAGGATAAAAATGTGTCTAGAAAATTGTAGGCTCTAAATACAACGTCGAATCACATCCTGCTAGAAGAAATCAGGATAAAATGGGGATATCTCTTGACTTCGCGTTATTTTGGGCCCGCCTGATTGATATTGACTTTTCCAATTTTAAGGACGTAAAGGCCCCCCGCTGCCCCGGTTCCTTCCGTATACGTAAGGATACGTATGTGTAACATTTATTGATAGTGAGTATAATTTAATAAATTAAGATATAAGCATCTTAGCATCATTGGTCGAAATTAATGAAAAAAGTGACGATTCAAATTTTATTTGTTTTACACAATTATTAAAACTATGCAATTATGGATAGAGTTCAGAATGTCCCTGCCACAACTCCAAAACGGTAGTACGTGAAAAAATAATTGAATCAATTCATATTGATTACAGAAGAAAAATGTAATTTACGGTTATCGCAAATGATTAAACTTATGAGTTGCTCCATATTTTTAATTGTATAAACGATTATAATTCAATGGTTATTTACATATTGTCAATAATTAATGACGACTATATTTTGTGATAATTTTATTCTGATATTTTTGGGTATTTTTTATAACAATTCACACTCGAATTCACGTGCATTATGGTATTTTTATGTAGTTTATAGGTAACTTTACACATATTGTAGGCTCGTACAATCATATTTGAAAACTTATATTATAGTTTCCTACAACATTTTAATATGATCAGAAAAAACACTGTTACCGTTACCACTAGTAGATTTCATCGATTGAGGGTGTCAGAGCAAGAGGGGTAGTACTTACGTTCATTTAAACACCTAGAAAGTTCAAAATTGTACTTTTTTGTGCCAAGACTTTTCTAATCTCGTCACTCATATCCTTTTGCACTGACCCCCTGAATTATCATACAAGAATTCGGCTTTTCCTAACACCTGCATGGGAAGTTCGACTCTGCGCACTGTAGAGAGTGCGGGAGATTGGAGGAGCTGATTCCCTTACAGGCCGAAAGCAGTGCGGGAATCTACATTCCCGCACTGTCTTCGGCCCGTAAGGGGATCAGCTATCTCGCACTTCACAGTCCGCGAAGTCGAACTTCCGATTACAGGTTTTACAAAAAAAAACAGGGTGTGCATCAAGTGCGGGTTGGCGATTCCTAACTCGTGTGAATGCCGATACTCGCCTTCGGATCGTGCGGCATACCTCACACTCGTCCGGAATCGCCAACTTCCCGCACATGATGCACAATTTACTATTATAGTACATACACGTGTATTTCAACCAACCGGATAATGTCAGGTGACTCAAACAGTTTTCACTTTTACTTCAAGAGATGCATTCGAAAGATGACCTAATCTAAATGTGCAAAGGTATGAATAAATAACCTTCACTCAAAATTTACTGCAAAACGATATTGTTCTTGATGAAACAAAATCTGAGATTGTAGTGAGACTTGAGCAGGCACTTTTATGCAAAAATGAGGTCCTAAAAGATCCATGATAATCCAGAGAATGTTACTACGAATCTGTGAAGCATCGGACAAGCGACGGACTGAAGGGTGTGTAATCGAGGGATGTCGTCAGATTATATGATGAAGAAATAATCCAGTTATCAATCAGAGGTACCGAAGATGCCAGAGCAAACACAGAAATTATTTTACGCCAGTGCAGACAACAAACGTGTCGGCGTTTCTACACTTGGTCCAACGATGAGGTCACATAACCCGATCAAAGTGAGCGAAGAAGTGGAAGAAGAAGCGATGCACATCTCAAAGACTGAGGTGTGAAAAGTAGAAGAATGCCGATCACGCGTTTGTCACATTTCAACGAGGTCGCACACGCCATCTTACTGCGGTCCAACAGGGTTCATTGCTTTCTTTCGGATAGAAAATTTACATATGATCGAGGAGCTATTTACTGGAGGATTCATCGAGGAATTCCATGAGAAAAGACTAAGTAAACCAGAGGAAATCATCGGACGTCGTTGGTACCGTCTGTGAACCGTTCCCCATTTCTCTGTCTCTCGGATGCGGTCACTGAAAACTTCAGATACTCTGGAGGAGTCGGTAGAAGCTGCTAACTATCGCTAAGAATCATCAGAAGTGTCTGGAAAACACCTGCAGACGAGGAAAATCATCGGGAATCACAATAATGATTTCCTCTGAATTCTGGAGTGACCCCTCGCATATGATTGGACTTCGTCAATTCTAATCACAGAGTACATTCACTGGATCGTTGGATTGGTTATCTGGATTTTAAATTGTTGCTCTTGCTCTTGTTATCTGGATTTCGAATTGTTGCTCCTGCCTCTTTGTTTGAAAAAGAGAGAATCTCAGATTTTATTTCAAACTCCGTGCCTTTATGAGTCACAAAGGATAGCTCGTCAATCTAAACGTGTCGTCTTCATTCGATTTACCTTACATTGCATTGAATTGATTGAAAATTCAAACTTTTCTTGGACTAGGTAGTTGTTACAAAACATTGGAAGATAACCGAGCTGAGTAACATTGCGTTCGTCGTATTCGTAGGTGTACTGTGCCACAATACGTCGAATTCATCATCGAGTCAAATAAATCGTGAAGTATTTTTAGTAACTTTTCGTGCTCATATCAAATTTGTGAATTTAGTCTCAGTATTTAGTATGTAACAGCGTTTATTAATTTAGAATCCTTTTTGCGGCAAATATTGATGAGAAGTAGGCAATTAGGGACCAAGATTTCAATTAGGACGTATTTTAAGGTATGAATGGACGTATGAATGAAAAATAATGTAAGGAATCAAACTGTGAAAATTTAGATAATCATTGTGCAAGTCAAATAAATGCGCTGTTATCACAATAACATCTGTGCTATCACAATTAAACGTGTCGTAACGAACTCTTTATTTACTTTCACTTGTCCAATCCCTCCCAAGATTCTAGATATTTTATTTCAAATAACGGAACCACACCAAAAATCCGTTATAGATTATTCAGAACAAACTTTTCAGATATCACTTCAGTAATTATATTTCATATGTTAATTCGGTACCATTGGTAATTCAATTTTACAATACAGAAAACGTATTAACAAGTATTTCATGGAAATTACTCGAACGAATAAGAGCATTCATTGTTTGTTTGATAGCACTAATAAGAGGTAATTTCTAAGCATGCAGCCTCCGCAAGTCCAACTTCTAAAGGTAGGAAAAATAAAATAATAAAATAATTTAACCATTAATCCTTGCCTCAATCACGAATCACTTATAATCACGCGGTCCTCCATAATCAACGGGATCGTAATCTTCATTGGGCGTTGGGTCGCGTTGGGTCATCGTCAACAACTTTTGATTGGATCAACGAATAAATTAATAAAAAATAATTAATTCAGTTAATGATAAGCAAGAATCACGCATGTGAGGTGTATTCGAACCACGATCTCAATATATTGCTGTGTAAATATATTCCATTGTAATAACCCAGATAACAAAATGCGCGCACAGTGCGCGCATAGTGCGTGCACGTTGTGCCACCTAACCCACACGCCGTGAGCTCACAATACCATATAGATGCGTCCTCATATGCGTCGCATATGCGACGCATGTCATGCGTGGATAAAATTGTATCTGAATCATTCGATCATATGATTTGATAAAAAATTCGTCTCCATCTCATTGGATATGACTGTATCCAAATGGACTCAGTTTCATACTGCCGGATACGGGAGTATCACAATTTTTTTTTTTTAAATTGCACCGACCAATATCTGCGACGCTGATAAGATGACATCTGCAACGCTGACGATGAACCTTTCGTATGAATCTAAGAGGAATATTCCGATAGAAGAAAAAATCTGCGATGGTAATATCTGCGACGCTTGATATTAACCTCTCATATGAATCTAACAGGGATTGCAATAGGAAAAAGAATGTGCGATTGCAAAATTTGCGACGCTGACGATCAACATCTCATATGAATCTGAAAGAAATCGCGATGCGAAATAGAATCTGCGATCGTAAAATCTGCAACGCTGGAGATTAACCTCTCATATGAATCTAACCTGACCTAACTGATGGTGTGAAATACTGCCAGCTGTCAGGACTAAGTCTGAAGTGGGATGACAGTGAGAACTGTTAGAGCTTTTGTCAGGATGGTATTATTCGTCAGAGTCAAAACCGTCAGGGAGAAATATTTGAAAATTTGACTAAAATTATGAAAAAAATTACCTTCTCAGAAATCTAACATGACCCGACCCAACCTGAGCTAACTAATGGCGAAAATACTGCCAGCTGTCAGAACTGAGTCTGAAGTACAGTCTGAAGTCAATTGAGAACTGTCAAACTTCAAAGTTAGCTGAACACAGTAAATAACAAAATGTGTAAAATAGGGCAATTAAGGTGAAATGAGGCGCGCGCGAAGCTAGTCCCTCTTATAAAAAGTTGATGGGAATTTATCGTTGTGCGATAGTTGTTGCCGTCAATCTGCTGATTTCATGTAAGATAATTTATTCTGATTTTGATTGGCTGAGCCCGTTCTTCATCGTGTGGTGTGAAGTCTGAAATTTTTCCTGTGTCTTTTGTTCCGTCAGATTCATCCCGAAAGTGAAATGGCAAAAGTGAAATGAAGTTTCCACACAAAATATTGGTGTCTTTTATGGTTAGGTGCAAGCAAAAATATTTTTGGGTAAGATGAGTGAACAATGAGTATCATGTTGATGATAATGATTATGGTTAAGTGAAATGGCAAAAGTGAAACGAAGTTTCCACACAAAATATTGGTGTCTTTTATGGTTAGGTGCAAGCAAAAATATTTTTGAGTAAGATCAGCAATAATGAATATCATGTTGATGATAATGATTATGGTCAGGTGCAAGCAAAAATATTTTTGATTGAGATCAGTCAATAATGAATATCATGTTGATGATAATGATTATGGTTAGGTGCAAGCAATAGTATATTATGTGGCATGCCCGTAAAGTAACTGTTTTCGGGCGAGGTTATGTTTTTCGTACGAGCCGTTGGTTTTACCCGGCGAGCCTAAGGTAAAGCCAACGGAGAGTACTAAAAACATAACCTCGCCGAACAGTTACTTTACGGGTGCGCCCCATACGATATTTTTTCCGGCAAAGGCATGAAGAGTCACTTTGACGCCAGTTGAGGTCCACACTTCGACCTCCGCATCAACTGCCGTCTAATACTTTTGTATGGCAGCTCTGAGATGCGCAGTTCGTACCGCGCAACAGAAGTCAGGAACTGCGCGTCACAACTACTCAAAAAAATTTTTTTTTGGCTAGCCATAAAAAGAGCCACTGTATGGGCCGAAAACAGGCGTCGAAAAGTGACTTGTTCATGCCTGTGCCGGAAAAAAATATTTTTGTGTAAAATCCGTCAATAATAAATATCATGTTGATGATGATGATTAGGATGACGACGATTTAGCGTCTTTTATGGTTAGATAACAAATTAATTGAACGCTGGACAGAGGAAGGTAGACGTCCTGGCATTACTAAAGTATTGAGTGATATAAAAATCACCATCATAAGAGGGACGTATCATCAAACTAATTTACGATTTTCAGAACAAAGCAGAGGGGAACAGTATAAAAAAAAAAACTGGTAAATTGGGACACTTATTACCAATTTCCATTAAAGAAAACAAAAATGTATTCGAATGTTCAACATTATGCATAGCCAATGAAGGTTCTGTATCTTAGAGGTGGTGCTGAACATTTTGACAGAGAAAAAGTATGTAACAAACAACCGTTTGTAGACCGTCGTGCGTATTGAGCAGTCCGTCTCGAAAATCTACCAAGCTCTGCACGAATTGCAAAACTTTGTCGAAGGTAATAATTCTAAATCCAATAATTTCTTCGAACGTATTCGATTCAACAATAACTCATTATCTTTGGCACCTCTAAACGCTAATTTAGTGAACTTGGAGAGACAACGACCAGGCCCATATTATTTTTTAATTCAGGGGCTGATATATTATCAAATAAACACAGCGTAAAATCCTACTGTAGATTGAATTACGAGTTATGGACAGCTTTTTATTACTTAACTGACTCACAGCGAGCTTTGAATTATCGCTTGATCAAGAATCCAGATCTTGGTGCAGAAATCATGCATTCATTTGACAAATTGATGCGAGACAACAATATTTTATCCTAATCATACCAAATAATGGGACAAGATATACAAAACCAACAGCAATTCAATTCAGATCATGAAACTGCACTCGAAGTACATTCATGTTTTACATGAAAGTCAAAGTGAAACCAGCGGTGCTTCAATCCTCAGATATGTGATGACGTAGCGACTATTTTTTATGCTTTACATAACGGAGAAATGCCTGAATCTTTTGTAGCCAACAGGAATAAGAATAGTAGAATGTTGAAAAAAAGTAAACTCATTAGATCCGAACGTTGAACCTTGGATTTATCCATTATTTTGTGAAGATAATCAAAAAACATTGCGTTCTGAATCATTCGAAGATTAATAGATTATTCAGGAAGCGTTTCACGTAATTCACAATCCAAAGTGGGAGAAGTGACACTTTTTCGTCTGCATTTGCGGGTTCACCACGGACAACAAATAATAATATAAAGAAACAAGCGGGTTTGGGCTGACTATGAGCCAGCCTTCGAACTTCCCGTTATTTATTTTGATCTCACCTGTTTTGAAATTTTCAAATATGACCTCAGGTTTTTGATCAGAGGTTCAAAAAACCTGCGAGTACCAATTTCCGTAAGATTTCGAATGTTTTTGGTGTTTCTCCCGGCTAATTGGATTCGCCATTTTGAATTTCGCAAATCTGACTTCAGATTCGTGATCAGTTACCCAAAAAACCTACGAGTACCAAGTTTCATCCAAATCCAAATGTTTTTAGTTTTTTTGCAGCATATCGAATACGCCAAATGGAAATTTTGCAAAATAGACTTCGGATTCGTGATCAGCGATCCGAAAAACCATGTGATACCAAATTTCATTGTAATGAGTTGATCCCTTCTCAAGATATCGTCATTTCTGTTGTGATTTTGAGAATTTTGTTATTTAAATATCTCGAAAAGTACTGAACCGATCAAAGCCAAAATCTAATCAGTTCTAAGTTTGAGAAAGGCACGTCGATTGAGACCAAGTTGATCGAAATCCGACCGCGCGTTCTCGAGATATCGTCAGACAAAAATTTTATCACGCACACACACACACACACACATACACACACACAGACGTCCATCTGAAAATGGTCGGAAGTGATTCTCCGGACCTCAAAACGTGGAGATCCAGTGAAAACTCAACTTTTCATTTTCGGGGTGATTACAATAACTTCCTATTTTCTCTGAAATCAGAGATACGGGAAGTTAAAAAAAAATATTATATTCAATAATCTGAAGAGTCCTCTAGTCTTATGACAAAATATTGTTGGCTCTAAAAAGAGCCGATCGTTTTTAGCGCTGAGAAGGGCTGGTTTTGCAATCCAGAAGCATCAGTGCGATGTTTGTGCTCGGGCGTCTTCTGCTAAAGCCTGAAAATTGGGCGCGTAAGAGCTGGTAGAAATCCTCAACAAATGTTCCAGATTTTCGTCGGTTAGTCTTGATCGGAGCCTCGATTTTACGTGTTTCATCGAGGAAAACATCGATTCACATAAATAACTAGAGGCAAGACACGAGAGCAATCTCTTGTAGAGGCCTGAAAGGTTACTGTATCCGTCGAGGTATCCGTGTGTTTGTCTACAACAGTTTTCCAAAATTCATCTACGTCAGAGAATTTGGTAAAGCGAAAGCGATACAGTTCGTTGTGCTGGATGGAAGTCATCTCCTCTTGCATGTCGTACACATCAATCGTAGGAAATACTTCTGTTATGATTCCAGCAACATCGATAGTATCTTGCTGTACCATAGGATCATAAAAGTAGTTCATAATTTTTTTGATTGCAGCAAATTCTTGGAATTGCTGAAGGTATCCTTCTGCAAGTTCTTCCAAACAACGAGCAAACTGCTCACCGAGGAATTCATTCTCGGTACACGATTCTTGTATACATTTTTTCAGGTTTTCGAACTTTGGAGGTATTTTATTTTTACGAAAAAATGTTGCCCAATTTGCGAGATTGCCGCGGAAATTTTCTACGGCACTGATTGCTCTCCAAATAGGAATGTTTTTTCCTTGTATTGTCAAATTTAAGGTGTTGATTTGCTTCATCAAATCGACCAAGTCCCTCAACCAGGATTGGTCATGGAGCTGTTCAACATCTTCATTTCTAGACTGCAAAAATGTTTTAATTTGCGGTAAACCTTCGTAAAATCTTCCCAAAACTTTACCCCGAAGAAATGTTTATATCTGACCAGGTAAATTATTCTAAGAACCCATTGTTCTATGCGACCCCCCGTTCAGTCCAGGTATTCCCGGGTGGTCAGGTATTAATTCCTTTCTAAGTGAACGGTTAATAAGCTTGGGAGCGCACGTATACCTGGCGGGAGTGAATTTGGCTCTGGGAGTCCCTGTTTGCCTCCCCTGCTCTACATCAATTATGTGACGATGATATACGTACTTGAAAGCACGAGTGTTTATGTTAACGCGATAATGAGAGAGTGTGAGTCGTGGGATCACTGCAATCACGAACCGTCGCATTTTTTCAGAACCGTTGGAACAAAGCGACATTTTTTAGTTCTATTTCTTATCGCTCGTGCTGCTGTATCTCTATAAATAGTTTGCTATTCGCGATATAATGTTCAGTGCAACTAATCGCAGTTGACTGGGAACATATCACTGCTTCAGATCATTTCTGACTCTCTACCATTTCAAGAATGAAGATTGTCGTGGCCATGGTCGTTCTAGCTTCTTGCGCAGTCCAGGTAAATTTGACGATGAGACCCCGTTCGGACACATCTGGGATACATTTTCTTACACATATTGGACACATTTTCTTTCGGACACGTCATAAATATTAATTTAATAAAAATCAAATTGCACACATCCGGATCGGACACGAGATAGATAGTGATTAATATCGCGTGTCCAATGGCATAAGGACGTAAGCGCCATTATACGACTTTTTGCTGTTCGTAACGGCAAAACGTCATATATTTCGTATTTGGGATAAAAACCCGGAGATTCTTTTATAAACGTCGAAATTTAGTATTGGATCAATTAAAAGCAGAAGGTCGTAACCACCAATTTTTTTTTTTTAACTGGCGCTTACGTACTTCCGCTTTTACCTTGGTTTTTTTTTTTTCTATGAATTTTCGAAACGTTGTCGATTTCGATTTTTCTTTGCATTTCACGAGTTTATATTACTACTTGCAAAAATCATGACAAATAAAAAAAAATGGCGCTTACGCCCTGCTTTTAACTACCAATATTTTTTATCGAATTTTTTTTAAATGGTCGTTCTTTCAATTTATCTTTGCGTTTTACGAGTTTCTACAGCTATTTGAAAAAATCATGAAAAATGAAAAAAAAACATGGCGCTCACGACCTTCTGCTTTTAACTACCAATACTTTTCATCGAATTTTTTTAAATGACCGTTCTTTCAATATATCTTTGCGTTTTACGAGTTTTGACAGCTATTTGGAAAAATCATTAAGAATCATAAAAAAAAATAATGCGACTTTTTGCCATTCCGTTGTTTTTTAATTTTCCTTGAAATTTATTGTAATGCAAGAACGACGTATCCACCAAACTTACGACCTTTTGCACTTACATTTTTCGATCTCGTAATTTCAATTGATCTATACATTTTGACCGTTTTCAGAGCGAATGGCGTGAAACAAAAAAAATGATATGACCTTTTGCCACCAAAATCGCGTTTTTGGTGCTTACGACCTTATATGCCATTAGACATGCGATATTTTCACTAGATATGCTGGGTTGCCGGAAAAAGGGTCACAAAAAACTATCCCTCTAGCCAAAATTATGCAATTGTAAACTCGACTTAGCCAAAATATGTCGGCAAAATTTGACATTTGAGACATCTGAGGATCACGCCAAGGAACCCCTGTCATCAAAATGACCGATTTATTCAATTTCACTTTGTTGACAGTCACCGAAATGACCAGGTGTCATCAGAGTGCGATCCGGATGTGTCCGATCTGATTTTTGTTAGAATAATATTTATCTTGTGTCCGATCTGAAAGTGTCCGATAATGCAGGTTTATTATTTTGTGTCCAATCCAGATGTGTCCGAACGGGCCTATCCCAATTTGACATACGATGACATAGTTGTGATGCAATTTTCCCTTTTGATATAAACCAAATCCAAAATGTCCAATCCAATCCAGATGGATTATCGCAAATGTCTCATCGATCATTTATCTTCTCTGACAATTTCAGATGTTGTTTGGCTTTATGTTTGGTAACGGTCATTCGGATGACCTCGAAGATAGAATAGCCCGTGAAAGAAAACCGGTACAGAACACGGTGAATCGTCTGCAACGTTATAAGCGGGAGTTTTCGTCCAATTTGGACAACAAGCTCAGCGACGCGAAGACGGCATACATGCAAAAGCTAAACTCCATTGTTAATCCAACGTTGACGAAGATCCAGGTGAGTTTTAATCGTGAAGATGAGGATCTAAAAATCTGTGCGAGACCAAAATTTCGAGCATGTCGTTAGAATTCAGTCTCCTCCAATTTTTACAATAACGAGAGAAATCATTGCGCCAACAGGCTGCAGCCAAGAAATCTACGGCTAAGGGTAAAAATGCAGCCCATTGCGTCGAAACAGCCAGACGTCAACTTGGAGGATATAATCGAACTAGACATGAGAGAATAGAAAGGTGTTTCTGGGTTGCTCTGGAGTCCGTCCGTTGGGTCAAAGACGACATGGATTCTACCATCCGGGTGAGTTTGAAGTTGACACATGAAAGACTCAATTTATATTAGCTTCAACCAACTCATTTGAAGATGGCATCAACTTAAATGAAATTATTTTTCATTATTGGGAATTCGCGATCATCGAATCAAGAAGAAACCAAAGTTTAGGGTCCAACGTTTCGATGAGACGTAATCAAAGGCCCATAATAAAAATCGGGAGAGAACTGAAAAATTAATAACTACACAGATTATGTTCAAGTTTCTGATGAGGGTGACTTTCACTCGAGACGCCGAAGAGCCTGCGCTATAGGCTCGCTAGGCGCACTAGGCAACGCGCCAAGTACATTAAAAAAAACATCCACATTATTTCAGGATGGCCAACAAGTTTTAACCTTTTACGACTCAATCTTCCGGTCCTGCTCCGCCAGAAAACCACAACAGATGGAGTCGTGCATTAAGGACTTCTTAACAGATGGTGCGACGCAAGCTCGGTCGTTCCAAAAGACCACGGACAGAGTGATTTTTTTCAGGTCGGATTGGAAGCTCGCTGTGATGAATGCTACCAGCTGCATGAAGATATCGGTCGAGGTCGTTCGCCAATTAGCATCAGAAGATCAACTCGAAGCCAACAGATGCATCGCCTCACTGTGATGTGACACATTAATTCATCCACCTCGCTGCATATTAAAAAAAAATTCAGCAATAACAATATACGCTTATTTTATTCGCAAGAGAAACAATATTGTGAATATCATTATAGGTAATCTGCATTTTGTGACATCATAGGTTTAACTTAAGAGCCTATATAAATTTGGTGATCGATTCGAGATCTATTAAAATATTTTTACTAAATTTTTTGTTCTTGCAGTCTTCGCATGCATATAAATTATTGACTCTGTTTGACTTCGTAATATTTTTCATCGATATTCCTCATACGTATTCAGCCTAACGTTATCACAAAAAATTTGTGTAGCTTATCAAAAATCTGTCCTATGTTTCAACAATTAGGTGAAAATCGTTGTCAACAGATTCATATCTGAATCCCCTACTTACAACTTACAACTCCTGCATTTGTTAACACTGAGTATTTGTAAAATTTTACTGATCGATACATAGAATAAAATTTATTCAAGTTTCTCAAGATTGTAGTAAATTTTTATTATTGATCTTTTGTTCTTGTTATTATTCTCTAACTTTTCAATAAACTTAATAATAATTAATATTACAGGCAATCTATAAAGTACGTAGACGTAGCTTTTACGCCTTGAATAACATCTTGGTTGACATCAACGAATAATTTAGCAACAAATATTTTTCTATCATTCCGCTAATAAAGTAGATGCGACAAATTATAATTAATTTGCATCATTTGTCGACTCATATGCCATTATCTTCATTTATCTGCATTAAAGATAATTATCACACGATTTATTATCTTCGAGGTATAGAACAAGTTTTACGACTTAATAAAAACTTCAATTACATTAACAAAGTTGTTGAGGAAATATTCCACTGTTATAAAAAGTCATGAGCGCCATTTTTTTTTCATTTTTCATGATTCTTTCAAATAGCTGTAAAAACTCGTAAAACGCAAAGCTAAATTGAGAGAACGATCATTCAAAAAAATTCGATGAAGAGTATTGGTAGTTAAAAGCAGAAGGTCGTGAGCGCCATTTTTATTTTTTTTCATTTTTTATGATTTTCTCAAATAGCTGTAGTAGATAGGCAACAGGGCTACATACGACGAAACCCGAAAATTTCAAAGTCCCGAAATCAGCCTACTGCGCATGCGCGAGGGCGGGAGATTTGAAATTGAGGTTCACTGCGCATGTGTCAGGGTGGGGGAATTCAAAATGAAGGACGGTGAGTCATCTTTTGGAACACATTGACGAATAACGGGATTCTGGACCAGTGACCTAAAAATTCCCTGCTTTCGCGCGCTAACACGTGTCGAATCGTGCTGGATGACGTCATCGTAGGTTGACAACGGGATACCTTCCGGTCGGGGAGCGGGAGCATCTGTCGACTGCCGAGTCATCGAGCGTCCGTCGGGTGTCCTCGTTACGATTTACCCTTTCTCCGATCTGATCGATGATTTACCCCGTCTCCGATCTGATATCACTGTCTACGATCTGATCGACCTTTTTCGCAGCCTGTCAATAACAGCGTTAATTACTAAAGTTGGTATATTATTGAACGTACGCAGGGATTGCCAAGCCAGTGCTTCGCATCAATTTACCGTTAGACTATTTGGAATTAAGAGTCACATAGATTCATGCATCGATCCTCATGTTGAAGCGCGAAACTGTAACAATCGCGTATGGTAGGATGACGAAACTAGTATGAGCTTGCCAGCGCTCTCCGATTTCCAAAGAACCGTTAACAGAAAGCTAATTAGACTCTACATAAGAGATGACAAATATGAACACACAGCCTGTTACGGATAGTGGCAGGAATGAGGATTATAAAAGACGACCCATTTTTTAGCTCGGTATTATTTTGCAATTGTTCTCCGAGTAATGCTAATCACTCGCAAGCGTCGTGAAATAAGAGTACGAGTTGAGCTGCTACTCAAGAATATCGAAGAAGTTAAACAATTATAAACGAAAAAGTTAAACAGTCGATTCAAGTTGAATCAGATCTCGATAGAGTGAGAAAAAAGTTGCAAAACATCAATTTGCGTTGAACGTACATCATCGTGGACTTCACGAAAATTAACAAAATTGGACGACTAGAGGAGTACCTCCCAACCAAGAAGTTAGCTGAGCTCGAAGTTTATAAAAATTATCAAATTACCGACTTGCGAAAAGCTAAAACCAAATTTGGAAACCGAATAATTGCTGAAGTGGAAGGAACGTTCACAGTGTTTCTGCCGACTCGAATGGCGAAGGTTCTCGGTGAGGATGAAGATCTCCTCCGGAAGATGATGTCTGCGTGCGAAGACAACAAGCTGCACTGCATGAAATATTTCGGTGGACAATACAATGAAATTGAATTCGATCGTGTTTAACGACCTAATGTCAGACATTGGAGATTGTTCACATTGTGAATTATTTCTGTAGATTATAGGATTTCTCACTCTATGTATACGCTTTGAACGAATAAAACGAAAAAGCTGCTCTGGAAATTATCTTCTTTATTCAGTGTATCCCTTGCATGAATAGTCTTAGATAAAGTTCAAACACACATCGAAGGATGAATGATTCCTGGAATTCACCTATTCAAACTGTTCGAATACTTTTCAGACTAGAGGTATATAACTACTGAAAGGATCATGGTGGGGAATAGCGGACTATAAAACACAGAGCATTTTTGAATCAAATATTATTTAGCAATCATTCTCCGACTGATGAGAATCTCTCTCGCAATGGATTTTGAAAAGATCAATAAAATCTCGAGGAACGACACCTTTTTGCCAACGAGGAAAATGTGTAATTTGGAAGCTGGAAAGAATTATAAAGCGACGGCGTTGAAAAGAGTCAACACCAGATTTGGACTGCAGACCATGGTAGCGATCGATGACAGCTTCATGGTCTTCCTACCAGGCAGAGTATCGAAGGTGTTCCAGAATGACAAAGAATATAATCTGCGTGAATGTGTCGTCACTATAGGTTGCCTATACCTACGCTATCTAGGTGCGTCATTCGACCAGTGTTAATTTCTTGAACAGTGAAATCCCTCCCATGGATAGTGGTGGGGTTGAGGATTATAAAAGCAGAGCATTCATTTATTAGCTTCAGTACGATTCTTGAAAGTCAGTTTATACGTCTGGACCATTAGTCCTATCTCTATCTATTAGTAATACTCATTACTTAGCTTATATTAGCTTAGGTACAGTAACTAGAACTCTTCTTTCCGCTCTTTTATTTCTTTCCGCTCCAACTCTGGATTCCCAGACACTATCGGAGACGTTGTGTGGCTCCCCCTACCTGCACTCTTTCACGCCTCATCCCTAGCTTTCTTGTTTCCTATCGGAACACCCGCTCTTAACTTCTTCAACTTCTGTTTAGAGAATAAGATCTATCTCTAGCAGATATTAGACTTAACTTGTTTGTACACTTTGAACGGCACTTGTGTGTTACTGAATGAAAGCTGTTATATGATAACTCTTTGTTAATATATCACTACAGACACCTTCGGTATACTTCTGTATTTTCACACGGGGCGAACCTTATTATAAAAATACTTGACAGGCTCTGCTGGATACAGAATTATCAATTTTATTATGATCTAAGGGGATAGGATCTAAATAAATCGTGGTACACATACAATTCGTGTTACCTAACATATTGATATACGTTTTAGGGGAGACCGGGGCAAAATGATCCCCCTAAGGGAAAAATGACTATATAGTCTAAACTATTTACTCGAAAAATTCAAAGATAGAGGCCATGGATTGTACCATCCTTCGGCTACATTGTTGAATTTTTTCAGATTTTATGACTTGCTACGATTGCGACAAATTACGGAAAATTGCACCAGTGACAAAGGATCATTTTGCCCCATAGTGCGGGGCAAAATGATCCCTTAATTTCAATATAGAAAACTCTGTACATCTAGGTTTAAAAGCTTAATATTTAGTGCTAAACTGTTTCTTCAAGCGAATTATTATTATTATTATGTTTTTTTTTTTTTGCACAGTTATGTATTCTTACAGTCGGTTCTTAGTTAGTTTTACAGAAATTGTTTTCTAACGCAAAATGATTACCATGATAGTGCATGATAGTGCATGATAGTGGTGATCATTTTGCCCCAGGCCATAAATGATCATTTTGCCCCAAGTGCATAACCTAAACTAAATGTAATTTTTCGCCGCAAAAAAGTCACGAAGGAAAAAAGTTTGCACAGTGAATTGAAGCTATAGGTGTATCGTAATCTTTAGGTAATGTCGAAATTTCGTTTATTAATTAGGTACAATGTTCACAGAGATCGACATATGGCAGTCGCCTTAGAACGTGAAGTCTCTGAAGTAGTTTTTCATAAGCACAACTCGTAATACTTAAGTTTGCATCCTTCTGTTGACATGCACTGTTTTCTACAACTACCACGCATATTATTCGGGCAACAATCAGTTTCTGAGCAACGCCAATCAGCTCAGAACCTAACATGATCGTTTTGCCCCGCGGGATCATTTTGCCCCGGTCTCCCCTATTCAATAACATGAATCAATTCAAGAGTCAAACCTATGTTACATTTGATATAAATTATCAATTTAACATCGTGTGAATTCATAAAATTTCAATACACTAGATAAATAAAAACAATGAATCTTTCGAATCAACTTCTATAAGGGTATGAATATGAAATGTTACAAGTAAAATGAGACTTTAAACTAGTGAAATGAGAATGAATGATAATGGGTTAAAATAAAAGTTACCCAAGTACACCCAGGGAAATTGAATCTGAAGCGCCCGCGATAGGCAACTGAACATACACCTGTAATTTGGTTGGTATTGAACACGGAAGGGTGTAGCAGCAGCTCACTGTGTCGGATGTAGCACGAATCAAAGGCTTTGGTTCTCGTCTGTACACATACACATAACCTTAAATTAATTTCTAGTCCTACAAATGCAGGTAAGTAGTACGTGACTATGCTCATGTTTGATCACGGAACCGCGGGTCATGTTACCTAAGCATTTGGATTCTTGCGCATCAGTTCGAGATCAGCAGCCATCATGTCGCCGACCAATTCTTCAAATTTCACCGTGGGCTCCCACCCCAACCTCTGCATAGCCTTCGAAGGATCTCCAATGAGTAAATTCACTTCGGTAGGACGAAAGTATTTTGGATTAACGCGGAAGATAACTTTTCCGGAAAAAGCGTCACGCCCGATTTCATCCACCCCCTTGCCTTCCCACTTGGTCGTTCTCCCAACGTAACCGAATGCGGCTTTTACGAATTCTCAGACCCCGTGACCCACCCCGGTAGCAGTCACGAAGTCTTCGGCCGTTGGCTGTTGCAGCATTAGCCACATTGCCCTGACGTAGTCCTTAGCATGTCCCCAGTCTCTTATGGAGTCCAGGTTCCCCAACTCCAGGAATTCCTGGAGTCCGAGTTCCATTTTAGCATTTTTAGCTGCTGACGTTGTGATTTTTCTGGTCACGAAACTTTTCCCTCTCCTTGGACTCTCGTGATTGAATGATATTCCGTTGCAGGCAAATATGCCGTAAGCTTCGCGTTAATTTATGACTATCCAGTAGGCAGGGTAGTACACCTTCGCGCAAGCGTATTGAGAACGTGGTTGAAAAGGCGTCTTTCCCGTCTGCGGTACCTCGGCTGCGTTACCGTACATCTCGGACGTCGAAGCCTGATCAAATCTCACGGATTTCTCAAGGCCGCAAGTTCTTATCGCGTCGAGTAGCCTCAAGGTCCCAACGGCGTCCACCTCAGCCGTGTATTCGCTCAGCTGAAAGCTCACTTCGACGTGACTTTGCGCGGCAAGATTGTAGACCTCCGTTGGCTGGACGGCGCTGATGATGGACACCTTTGGCAGCACCTCCCTCTTACTGTCCAACAATTTCATTCCGTTCCGATGCTCCGTTTTAACGTATAGCTTTTGTGAACATATTTAAAGAAATTACATTTCCAATTGGTCATCTATTTTGCAGGACCAGCGAACCACCTGAATGTTGAAAGATAGAACTTCAATGGCGGTGATCCACGTTTTTTACAACATTGAAATACTAAGGTCAAAAGACCGAGATACCATTTTTTTTCAACGGAAGATGTCTTTTATTCCAGCAGAACATCGCGTATATAAGGTTTAGAGCTTCACGAATTTCAATTTTCCCTAGTACCTCGCCAAGGTACTGTAACGTTTGGCCGTTACCACCAGGGTTCGTCGGTACGAAATGAGAGGGGACAAGGGAAAATATGGAGAAATGCGGTTTATTGAAGCACGTCTATGCAGTATCAGATCCCCTAAGCGACTGTTCGTTAAAAAGTAGAGGCTGGTTGTCGTAGCAACCAGCCTTCACCTCTTTCATGTGGTGTCAAGAAAATAAGGGTAAGGTGGCCTTCGTAACACTACCCCTCCTCTATGGCAAGAGTCGACCCGACTCGGATTAATTGAACTACGTAAACGACGTGTAGAGATTCGAAATATGTAAGTGTTTGATTCGGGAAGGGTACTCCCAGAACGTGTAGGGTGCCCTTCGGAGAGAGTCGCGACTATGGTCGTACGTTCGAAGACTCTCGCCAACTCCACTCGGCATTTGCCTTCGCTCTCGAGGAAAACCATAGAAAGACTCGAAAAAGCGGCTGATCGCCCTTCTGGTGACTCTACGTGTTTACAGGGCATTAATTACGGCATTCCATAAATACAAGAAATGGTTGATGTAAGCGCCACCGAGGTGCTGGGGTAGTCTAACAATTCAACCACGTGTACGAGTCCACCAGCAAATGGGTCCGCGAGGAAAAGGGTTTGTGACTGCGAAGAACTGAAAGGTGTTCTGGACAGCGAAGATCACTGCACATCTACAATTGAGGGGACAAATGTGAGATAGGATCCGTAAGGGCCATGGGAGGACGCTGGAGGTGGTACGAAAGAGGAAGAACGGTAGAAGAGGAGAGAGTCATAATGTGTATCAAATTGGAAAAGCTCTTAGCTGAATCAACAGGGCATGTGCAGGTTAAATCCGCTGACGTTTAGAGCCTCCATCCAAACAGTTGTGGGGACGGGACCACCTTCAAATGGCGACAGAAAAATCTGAAACGCTGACTTCGAAGGGTGGCTAAAATTGAACTCATTATTAATCTTCACACAGTATACAGCTTTCTCAAACGCAAAATGAAACCCGGAAAGTAAATGTGACTAACGACACCAAGCGACATCCAGATTCCACCAGGTACATCAAACGAAACGGACTGGATACTCAATATTGCGAGCGATCAACCCCCGTGAAGGATGCCGATCTATCCCCACTCGGCTTTGGTGCAAGACTCCAGGAAGTCTCATCTCCGTTTTGAATAACCTTCAAAGCCTCTATATTCGTTTTAAGTGAAAAACAGTGTTGTGAGCCATGAACTTTCTTTTTGCAGAATGAACAGATTTTGGAGAACCGATTTCACCTGTAACTGTCAAATGAAGCAAAGATTCTTACATGTGACTGCTTGCTGGAAGTGTTTCCCCTCAATCGAATAGACGAATGTACTTTCTTGTTTCGAGTAAGTCCGATACAATCGGAGTCTTCTCGAAATAAAGCTTCCATTTCCAACCCTTTGCGCGATCGAACGCAAAGATAAATTGAAAGAACGACCATTTAAAAAAATCGATAAAAAATATGGGTATTCAAAAGCAGAAGGTCGTGAGCGCCATTTTTTTTTTTTTTTTCATGATTTTTTCAAATAGCTGTAAAAACTCGTGAAACGCAAAGATAAATCGTAAAAACGACCGTGTCGAAAATTTATGAAAAAAAAATACTAAGATAAAAGCAGAAGGTCGTAAGCGCCATTTTTTTTTCATTTTACATGATTTTTTCAAATAGCTGTTAAAACTCGTGAAACGCAAAGATAAATTGAAAGAACGACCAATCAAAAAAATCGATAAAAAATATTGGTAGTTAAAAGCAGAAGGTCGTGAGCGCCATTTTTATTTTTTTATTTTTCAGGATTTTTTCAAATAGCTGTAAAAACTCGTG
>JAFFZH010016269.1:0-13177 GCA_018420115.1 Euura saliciscinereae | reverse complement strand
TCTTCAGGTAATTGTGAGCGCTGTCTTGATCGAGAGGATGAGTTTGAGTGTGTGAATTTGAGTGTTCGTCGTCCTGGCTGAGCCGATTGTCGTCGTGATCGGTGAACTAGTATTGGCGAATAATTTACCACAATCGCCGGTGAAAGTGATGCATGAGTTGGAGAAGACTCTGCACCCCCCATCCTCAGAAGGATCTCCATCGACGTTCTGCAGAAAAAACAGATTGGTTACTCTACCAATCATAATAAATTTCACTCACATAACTTTATAACTAACGTAATAGAATAATAGAAACTACAATACTACACGACACTACAAATAGAAACATTGTTTGTCACATCGCAGTGCAAGCATATGGTTTTATTAATTCATCCATGACCACAATCAGAAGTATATGTATACCTATATCGAGAGGTCCTGATGAACAAAATAGCCAGTTCGCTGTGCGGTTGCAAAAGAACTGGCCAAAATTTATCTAAATTTTAATTGTGCTAAGGCAAGGAGACTATTTTCAAACTGTACGACCGACTGGCTCTCTTTTCATTAGGACCCGTTAATCTGTACTGACTTTGAACCCTTCCAATTATTTATCTCTACCATTATCTCTGAAATTTATCCGCCAAATATGCATCTTGTTTATCCATGCAAATTCATGTAAATGCCATACTTTTATTCATATATCCACAGGAATCTCAAGAATCAGCTCCGATTCCTCCTTCAATATGACATGATGAAAACAAAATCTACTCTTTTTATGCTTTGAATATCCTTGAACAAACTCACCCGCAGTTCATTGATGAAATACGCATCACTCATATCAATTGCTACTTTGTTGGCTGTTGCAAGTTGTTTCTGATGAAAAAAAAAGACAAACGAGAAGTATTTTAAACTCGAATGGATATAATTTCATCACACAAATCTCAAATCAAATCGATATAAACGACACAGAACGTCAAGCAGAATGTACTTGACTTAGGCCCGGTTGCATAAACGTAGGGTAACATTTACCCCGGGGGTATCGTTGAATTGTTCAATACACATTGACGCATTAGATAAATGTGTGATAAATATGTGTATGAAACAATTGAACGAAACCCCCGGGGTAAATTTACCCAACGTTTATGCAAACGGGCCTCAGTCTTTCTCAAATTCCAAATCAAAAACTGAACTGAATTTTACTAGATAATAAAGGAGAAGCGATAGTCTTTATTTTTAAGAATTGAACATCAAAGAAGAGACTCTTCTTGAAACTTGAGTAATGAAAATGTACCAGACAAGTGGCAGACTTTTTTCTAAATGCGAGTCAAAAAATTAATAATTTTTAATTAAAGTAATTTACTTACATTTTTATTGATCTCTTTGTTGGTTGCGATTTTTTGTTTCCCAATTTTTTGCCGATCAGTTTCTTTTTCTTGTCGTTTCTTCTCTTTGCCAGACAAAATAGGGCTGAACGTCTGTCGTTTTTTAATTTTCATTCGTTTTTCTGAGGTCTTCAATTTGATTAGCTCTGCTTGAGAATCTATAGTTGAAATATAGTTTTGATTATTTTTCAGTATAATAGTGAAAAATGAAAAAGATAAAGATTAACCATCAAAATTCCACTTACCACCAAAACACGTGATTTTTATCGACTCAGGCTTTTTAACGTCATTGAAGATGACGACGTTATCAAACGATTCGGTTGAATCGGTGATCGGTCTATACTTGTTGTGCACGTTTTTTTTACAAATATAGGCACTGGGCACGATTTGACCTTCACCCGTTCCTTCGACAGTTATCAGAGCGAATTTCTTTCTGATCATTTTTTTTTCTTCTTAACCTGTTAACAATAAACCAACAATGAAATTGAACCGTTACAAAGCTGCATTATACAATTATTATGACTTCTATTAAACAATGACCTTTCACGTTCAAGAGAAAAATAGTAAGCTTCAGCACGTGCTTATATGTAGTCACGTGTCTACATGCCCAGATGAATGTAAGAGAATGGCTTTAACTATTTTTATGATACACAGTTAAGGACTCATATTTTTAAGAGGCGTATACGAGCTTACCTGTATAAGAATTGTAGTGTGAACCCGTTGATTAAAGACGAGCGATCAACGCTGCCGGCAACACGTGGTCTTAAATGATACACATTCGATATTTCGAATAACTGCGGTCCGCGGACTATCTAGATTATTACGCACGCGCACCCTTGCGGACGGTGATGGTGAGTCCACAATCAGCTACCAGAGCGCGTTGATGCTACGTCATGTGACGTCACAGCGTAGCGTCGAGTAGCGACAACTGCGACAAGGTCACGTGTATTTAAGTGTTCACGTGCCTTCAAATGAGCGAACGGAAAAATTATCCGTACCACCGTCACTATTATCGATTTCAACGCATTAAAGGTAGGTATACGATATATATGTGCATATTCCATAATGTATTGTGAACATTTTGTGCCAGATAACCGCAAAGTGTTCCGGTTTGGCGCGTACGCGTTCTACTTCTATGGATACATCTGACCTAACCTAACCTTACCATTCAACCGTCTGGAACTCAAAATCAAAGATTGTATCGCGAATAGGGAATTTGCATTTATTTTTTTTATTTTTTTTTTTAATTCATTTTGGGTACCAGGAACAATAGGATTTTTTTTTTTTAATTGTTCATACGTAGTTTTTGTGTAAATAAACATTAAAAAATAGATCGTTTGAATTATGCGCGAAACGACCGAATTCGAATCTGTTGCGCATGACGTCACAGAGTACCTTGGGTCAGCCGGCCCATACCGCTTTATGCAGTTTAACACGGGACACGCGATCTCGTCATGTCAGGAAAAAAAAACTGTCCTACCAATTCAGACAAAACGAAAGATACGAGCACGAAATCATTTTATAAATATTGCTTCGTCCCGAAATGTTCGAATACGACGCAAACAGCACCAAATAAAATATTCATCAGAGTACCACAAGATGAAAAAATCCGTAAACAATGGGTGGCAGCCGCGAGATCGGAGTGTGGTTCGATACATAAAAGATACTGTTGTGAAGATCATTTCAACGTAAGTGACACATTATAAATATTACTTTGAGAGTATTACTTGTTAAGTAATTAACATTAAACTGAATTTATCTAACTGCGGAATTTTTTCGTTAATCGCCCCTCCTACTTTTGAAATGATAACATTAAATAATTATACATTGAATAATTTCAGTTACAGGAGGACATGGAAAACTATTTTTATTATAAAGAAAACGGTGGCCGAATAACTTTAAGAAAGAATGCAGTACCTCGGTTCTTTGCCTGTCAACCTGATAGAAACCATGCCCAACCTCCAAAAGACAGAGCTGCAGTAGCAAAACTGAGACATATTAGGGCGATAAACGAAGTAATGGCAACAGCGTCAACATCTACAACTGATCAAGAAATAGCCACAATAGCACCAATGTTTCTATCTACTGCTCAAGATGGGTCAACGCTAGAAGAATCAATGCTAGCGCCTAATCCAAACAGTGACTCATTTCAGGCTGTTTTGAATACTGAACACAACGTCCAAGCAGTAGAATCCCTGACCACGGAGAACATTATCAACGTAGTTGATAAAGCGGTTCAGGTCAATCAGGTGAAACCTAAGTTTAGGAGTGTTGGACTATCTTGCCAACTGAAGCCACCTGCAGGAATAAACGTTGCCCTCTCACCCATAAAACCCGAAACTCGAACTGTAGGCACGTCACCTATTATAAGACTCCAGCGATTAAAGATCTACGAAAAGCCTATCGACGATATGACAACCTCGTCTGACTCTGTGACATCTGAAGACTTTGCACCGGCCACAACTTCATCGGATATAGAAAACGAGAAAGTGGTTCTTGAAGCTATCAAAAGCAAAGTCTTTCTCAGCTGCACCTTACCAATAATTCGACTCGATCCAAAGCTCTTCATCGGTATCCCCAAAAATTGTTATTACATTGTTGATATGTTAGGGAAAGAACTTGGTGTTCCGGAAAAACACATCCTCTTAGCTTTGAAGAAAATCCGACTAAATGAGGCCTATGCCATTTTAGGATATGATTTTGGATTATCAACCAGCCAAGTGAGTCGTATTTTAGCGAACCTGATTCCAAATTTAGCCAATTTGCTAGGACAGTTAGTTTTTTGGCCATCAAAAGAGTCGATACTAAAGAACTTACCGATCCAATTTCGTGCTCGATTCGCAAACGTCCAAAGCATTATAGACTGCTTTGAAATCCAAATTGAAAAACCTAGTGATGCTGTGAAACAAGCATTAACTTGGTCTGACTACAAAAAGTGCAATACCCTAAAGTATTTAATTTCTTCTACTCCTGATGGCTTGATTAATTATGTGTCAAAAGGGTATGGCGGTAGAGTATCCGATGTAGTTCTCGTCGAGGATTGTGGATACCTTGAGTTGCTCCCTCCAGGTACATCAGTTTTAGCAGACCGTGGATTTAAACACCTGGAGACGTTGCTCAAAAACAAGAACTGCACATTGGTACGCCCACCTAGTGTCGAATCTGCACGAAAGAGTACCAAAGAGGAAGTAATGCTCACGAAACGTATCGCCAGTGTACGAATACACATTGAACGAGTCATCCGGAGACTAAGAGAGTTCAAATCCCTGGAACCACATGCAACTGTTGATAACCATTTGATTAAGTATACCGATAGCATGGTACACATTGCTGCAGGCTTGATTAATTTACAGGGACCTTTGATAAAATGAATATTTTTCTCAGTGCAGGAATGAAAAAGCACAGTGATAAGATAGTACAAAATATTTATTTGTGATACTAATATTAATGGCTCACAATATTGTTATAATAAATTACTACTAAAGCGAATGTTTTTCAAGTCTCAACAACGTACCTATCCTCACACTTACTGGCTGCGTGCCATAGATTCAATCAACATAGGAAAAATGGCGTTTTCCCAGAATTTTTGGGCTTTCCTCAAGACCGAATGTAAAAAGTTTGTATCGAAATTTACTTTCACAACTTCAACTTTCTTTGATTCTGTAAAGTCTGGATGAGCTACACAAAAAAGGGCTTCTTTCTTTGCAGCAAGAAGCATTTGCAAATGCATCTGAGCCAAATGCTTTTTGCCCACATTGCCATTCTTTACGTACGTTTTAAATGTCCTTTTTGTTAACGGGCATTTGACTTCTACCACAGCAGAATCAGTTATTCCGTCGGGGGAGGCACCAAATATTAGAAACAAGCTGTTTAGTAAGAGCCCTGTTTTCTGTATACTCAAACCCATATCTTTGCTCACTACGTCAAGTACCTCATCTTCCAAGAGCCTACCTCTTTCCATTGCAGGAGTGTCAATGTGCTTCGCACCCAAAATTACCTCAACAAGGGAACCTTCCATTTTTTTGCAGTTTGCTGCTTCGTGCAGTTTTGATGCTGTGATTCTAGCATGCCTGAGTTCATACCACAATTTCGAATTACTTCGATTTCTTGAGGCTCGACTTGCCACGTCACACAGAGAAGTTGGCATTTCCTCTGAACAGAAATCGATACACGCATCAGCTTTTGGTTCACCACGATATCTGACCAATAACTGATGAATCGACAAAGTTTCTGGGCCAGCTGGGGGGATGAAATGTTTGATGACTTGGCTGGTTGTGTTTTCTTTGGATAAACTCAGATCAATGAATTCCTGTAGAAAATTTCCTTCAACTGGCAATGGCGTTACTGTACTTCCTGATATATCTGAGGTCGTTATAAATTTCAATGTTGTGCCGACACGAGAAAGTTTTGCCTTTTGCCAGTAACAGGTCACTTCAGTAGGTGCTGGATCCTCACTTCTTCTGTGAAGCCACATAAGAAAGGCAATCGCATGTTTGCAACCACCTGTACAATAAAATACCAATTTCTTGGTCCTTGATCTGTTACATTTATTACACGACGATAATTAGATTATATACACACCAGCTGCAGCCGCACAATCCTGGCATTCCACCGTATCAATTGCCTCCATCCCTTCGTCTACTGTCAGTATGACAACGTACGACTTGCTACGGACTCTATGTTCGGGACTAACTCTTGCTTTTACCGAGCACTTAGACCTCAAGCGACGCACCTGGACATACCCAATCGCAGAATCTCCATAACTTTCTCGAGCAGACCTGTGTGAAAAAAAGGAACTGTGAATAGTGTAGTTCACTTAGTTGACTACACGTGAACTGCAGTTTGTTAGGTTATGTATTACAAATATTTGTTAAAATTTCAAAAATATTTCAGTAGAAAATTCTCTATAATATCTGACAGGATTAGAGAATGATATGTAACAGGAAGAACGACTTTTTTCATATATAATGTATACATTTGTCTGATGAAGAATATCGTCGAAATATTAGTTTGGAGGTTATGGTACGTACGCGATATTTCGACGTAAGAATTGAGTATCAAATTCCGTTCAGTGGTAACAAATGGTGCATAGATAAATTACAAATAAAAAACATCGTAAAACCAGTAACGAATACACAAGATGAGGTTGAAAAGTAACTTACCTGCCGGCTTTCACGCCACGCATTTCAGCTCCGCCGAAATTCTCGTTTTTATAAAAAAACTCCGCGACCATAGTCGCATCAATCATTGGCAAATTGCTCGATGTAGCTTTTTGAAAGCCGATATCAGTCATTATGTCACTTAAATTATGAATTATCACGATAAATGTGTTAAATAACACAGTTCGCAGCAGTTTACATACGAGCTGCTGACCTCAACGTACTCTGTGACGTCAACGATAGCGTCAGCCAATCACGGGCCGTCTACGTTCCCGCCCGTTTCAGCGTAAAATTAACAATTTTTAATCATTTTTTGTCGTCCACAGGTAGCATATTTTCACTTCTACATTGCATACCAATTTTTTTAAATATAAAAAGCATTGATTTTTCACAAAGATATAAATGGAGAATCATGCAACTTCCCTATTGGTGTAGTAAAGCCACAAATACTGCGTACGAGCTTTGTAAAAGGTTTTTTGAAAATTTCACTATCTATTTGTTGTTGAACACGATTGACGTCGATTCACGTGTGTTGGGACATAGTTTCGTGCGTATATTAGTCGTTCAAAGGTATTTATTTATTTTTTTGAGCATGCATCATTTCCTTTCTTTCCCTAGCTGAAAACTATCACTGGAAAGTTCGAGAAAAAAAATGGATCAGGATAATCAGGAGAGAAAGCGATCGCGAACGACAAATCACAAACGAAATCGAAAGAAGTTACTGGCTTATGGACGTTTATATCCCCATGATAAGGCATTCCATTCTCTTCCTTCAGATTTGTTAAAACAGGTAATATTCTTGAGTTACTTGCAATTATTAAAGTATTGAATTGTTTATTTTGTGATCAATGAATGATGAACATCTATTCATTGAGTGCCGTGATTGGATAACAATATTTATTATGGATAATTTGAATATTTAGCCGATCGAAGTTCCTAATTTATAAGACGCCGACGTCGGTCAGACTTCGTTGTCTCGAGTCACAGTGTAGACAGTCCGAAGGCAACGGGGAAGAATTTCCTTTGAATCTGGTCACAGCGCAAAGCGTCTGAAGGTGACGGAGGAAGCAAGCTACGTAGATACCAGAGAAGAATTTTTTTCGTCGCAGTCGAGCGAGCTGCTGCGACTAGAGACGGAGAGAATTTTCCTTCGATGACTACATCACGCGCTCCATCACCTTTAGACTCACTCCGCTGTGACTCGAGACGGAGGAAGTTCTTGTCCGGAAAGTAGGTGCCTAGCTTTCTCCGTGGTTATCAGACCCGCTGCCGAGGGGCTATTCACTCGAGGAATCACCAAGAGATTCCATCACAAAACGCAACTATATCAGCGAAAATCGACGCAAGATCGCTAGAGATCGTCAGAAGTCAGTGAATCTAAATAGACCGAAAATTCGAAATTCAGAGCAGTTCACATTTAATAATATCAAGCGATCCTTAGCGGTCCTCGCCGTATCACAGCGAATCTCGGCGATCCAGCCGAAACCCAGCGCTACTTGTCGGTTCGCAGCGATTCCGACAAACCTCGTTGGATTCCGTCAAAACTCGCCGGAGATGGTAATACAGATTTTCTTCAGATTCCGAGGAATAGCCCCTCGCCGGCTGCGCTTCGACTTGAGACGAAGGAAAATTCTTCACCATGACCTTTGGATTATTTGCACTACTAGGGACGCAAGCGTTTGACCGTGTTCGACGTTTTATGAACTAGGAACTGCGACTGGCTAAATATTCAAACTATCGAAATGTCCACACTAAACATTGTGATCAAAACGTTCATTGCGTTCATAAACGTTGAAATTTAATACTATAGGTCAATTAAAAGCAGAAGGTCGTATGTACTGGTGGATACGACCTAAGTCCTAACTTCGCAGAAAAAAAAATGGTTTCCATTAATTGCAGAAGGTCGTATCCGCCAAATAAACGAAAAAGAAATGGCGGATACGACCTTCTGGTTTTATCTGCGAATATTTTTTATCGAATTTTTCGAATCAGTGGTTTTTTCAATTTATCTTCGCGTTGCAGGAGTTTTTGAGACCTTTTGAAAAATCATGAAAAATAAATTGAAAAAAATGGCGGATATGACCTTCTGCTTTTAACAACAATTTTTTTATCGAATTTCTCGAAACGTCGTCGATGTCAATTTTTCTTTGCGTTTCACGGGTTTTTACAGCTTTTTTGAAAAATAATGAAGCATTAAAAAAAATAAAAAATGGTGGATACGACCTTCTGCTTTTACCATTTGTTTTCATTTTCCTCAAAAATTGTAATGAAAGAATGACGTATTCGCCTAACATGCGACCTTTCGCTTTTACATTTTTCGATCTCATAAATTCAATTGATCTAATACGTTTCGATCATTTCTAGAGCGAATGTCGAAAAAAAATTATACGACCTCTTGCCACCAAAATCGTGTTCATGGCGCTTACGACCTTATGTCATTAGACACGCAATATGTGTATTGAATATCGAGGTGGGTATTAAAAATGTATTCAACACGCATAGGTATCCACCTGGGTTGCCATACAAAAGCGTGTTCAATACTCGTACGACTCTATGGCATTCTAGGTATAGTTTCGAATTCCTATAGAAAAACTACGTCAATTCATTCATGGATTTTAATAGTTGAATTTTCATAAAGAATGAATTTGACAACCAATGCTGCAATTTGATTTAATTGAATTTGTCATTAATTTTTAAAATATTTCGAACTTTCGAACTTATGATAGATAAACCTCCACGAAATAATAATGTGTGCTGTGTGACACGCTTTCTTTATCGCGCTGCCGATGACACCCCAGGCCATGGATGAGGGAAGACTATGACTGTGTTATTCATACGTAATGGCAGGATTTGCTTCATTTGGTCAGAATAGCTCTGTATAACACAGCAAATATTTTTTTTAACCTTTCAACATTTTTCTGACTGACATTTGAGCACAATGGATTTTGAGTTATGAATCAAGTTAACTTATCACAATGTATCTACTTCATAGATACCTGCGCAGTCATTCGGGGAAGGTGTTCCATCTACTTCGCGCCAGTCACCAAGGTATGGACATAAATAATACAGTTCGACGGGTCCTAACGATACAAGGGTATCTCAGCGGGCTGGATAGAACAAGGGTAACTCGCCGGGCTGGTTAGAACAAGGGTATCTCGCTGCAAAATCAAAAGAAGACTAACTCGCGCGTCAAGCTGGAACAAGGTTAACTCGGCCGTCCGGATTAAACAAGGTTAACTCGTAGCACTGGCTTAAATGGCGCGAGTTACCCTTGTTTAATCGGGACGCGCGAGTAGCCTTCTTTTGATTTTTCAGCGAGATACCCTTGTTCTAACCAGCCTGGCGAGTTACCCTTGTTCTGTCCAGCCTGCTGAGATACCCTTGTATCGTTAGGACCCGTCGAGTTAGTTAGAAATAGACCGTGAAAAAGTTGTCCACGTACTGTGACAGTCTTCGGATGCACTGAACTATAGATAGAACTGGAAGGCTTACTAAACCCAGGTAGTTGCCTCTACCAATACCTTTTTTTTCGTAGATGAGCAAGTTTTTTTATCTGTTGAACTGTGCGACATCAGCTTTTGTAGTACATATTGTGGTGTCCTACGCTAACTGCTCAGTAATCAGGCTATTTTTGATTAATTATTGCAGATATATAGCTTGAGACGACAGAGTGTAACTAACCTATACTGAATGTGGTCTTCGTTAATAATATTTGCAGCTAATTAGCATATTTCCATTGAGGTAGTGAACAGTCACACGAGTAATAATAATAGTATTCAATCAAATAATTGCAACGTTGACATTTTAGTGCTACGATCGTAGCACCTGTTACTCAAATAAATTCTGGGATAGAAACTACCTGAACGCTATCGTGCTCAACTTTGTAAATATCAACTTGAGTTGTTACCCTAGTTACCTGATCAAGATCGTACAGTTTTCTCCTAGATTCATAGTATACATTGCAATCGACGTTTTTTCAGTGTCGAAGATCCAGAAAGAACAGGTCATCCAGGTCTTCCACGTGTACTAGGAGAAGAAAATATCGAACTACCGCAAACACTAGAAGCCATGGCCGAATTTGAAGAGACCAATAGAGAAATGAACTATCGGCAGCCAACTCAAGATTATTTTTCCGATAGCTCGGAGGACTTCCATGCGGCTGAATTTGTTGAGCATAACTATCAACGAAATCCCCAAAGGATCGTTGAAAGTAGCAGTGATGATGAAAGCTACGACAGTAGCGATGACCCCGATGAGGACGCTGCTGATAGTAGCAGTGATGACGATAGCAGTGAAGAAACCGAGAACGACGATGATACTGAGGATGACAACGTCGGGCAACAGAAACATTTCTTCAGCTCTAAAAAAATGATAATCGACTTGCCCTTCATTGCGAAGCCAGAATTCCACGCAAGAGATCACTTGATTTCCATAATTGCTATGTCGGTGAGACATAATCTTACGTATGAGGCCACTTTAAATATGCTACAGTGGATTGCCAATACTCATGGGAAAAGCGGTTTACCAACAACAAAAAAAGCGTTATGGAAGTCGTTGAATCATGATAACTCAATAGTTACTCGACACTTATATTGTCATGAGTGTAAGGGACTTGTTGGAACAGGTCAAAAGCCGTCCGAAGAATGCCCTTGTAAGGCATGCAGACCAAACGAAAAATCGGCAGCACTGAAATATTTTTTACAAATTGATTTATCGAGTCAGATCTCAGAATTATTGGATACACCGCGTATTATTGAATCGTTGAATTATCGATTCACAAGAAAGAAGAAGAATATGGACGCCATCGAAGATATATACGATGGTGAAGAATATCGTAAGCTATGTTCACCAGGAAACTTTCTGGACAATCCATATAACTATTCGCTTACGATGAATACAGATGGATGTCAAGTAGCCAATTCATCAAATGCAAGTGCATGGCCGGTATACTTTCAAATTAATGAGTTACCTCCGCATATGAGAAAAAAATATATGCTTCTGGCAGGAATATTTGTTGACGATAAACACCCGTTGATGAATAACTTCTTGCGACCTGTTATCGATGGATTGAAAAATTTGTACGAGACTGGAATCGTCTGGAAACCTTCGAGAGTCACTGAAGTGACATCAAGATTTATAGTTACAGTTTGCAGCGTTGATTCACCTGCTCGATCACTGATTACTCGCACAAAGCAATTCAATGGTTATTACGGGTGTCTCTACTGCTACGCTAAAGGGGAGCGAAACTCTCAGAACACGTATATTCAATGAGGCACAATTTTGGAAGACTTCGATCCCACAAAGAACTTAAAGCAGACATGCTGAAGGCCTACGAGACTACAAATATCGTCAATGGAGTGAAGGGAATTTCATCTCTCATTGCATTACCACTGTTTGATGTGATTAACGGGACAGTCGTCGAAGCAATGCATGCAGTATTTTTGGGAGCCATTAAACAGCATACCATTTTGTTACTCACAGTGACTGACAGTGATTTCTACATTGGCAGCCCTAACACCCAACAAGAAATTGACAATCGTCTATTAACAATAAGACCGCCGTCTCGTCGCTCTCGACTTCCAAGAAGTATTAAAACACACAAGCAGTGGAAAGCTTCAGAATGGAGGAATTGGTTGGATTATGCTCCATCATGTCTAGAACGAATAATTGATGTGAAATACGTGGAACATGTAGCTCTTCTGTCTCAAGCTATTCATTACTTGAACAATGATTCTGTAACAGTGAGACAGTTAGATTTTGCTGGCAGTCTATTAAAAACGTACGTAACATTATTCGAAGAATACTTTGGAGTACAAAATATGAGTTTTAATATACATCTACTGACTCATCTCACGGATACCGTACGAAATTGGGGTCCAATATGGGCTCACTCGGCATTTCCATTCGAATCGTGGAACAAAAAAATTATTGATAAAGTGACGAGCCCACACGCTAGAGCTGACCAAATCGCGACGAGATTTCTAATGTCTAAGTTCGTAGAGTCTGTAGCCTACGATGGTAACATAGCAATTGAAACAAAGAATTTCGTTCGAAAAATTCTAAAAACTCCGGATGTACATCGTGAAGTAAAAATAGATGACAATTTTATAAATCTGGGTAGGACCGAAACTCGAATGCTAACAGATATCGAAAAACGCGACTTATTAAGATATGAATATGATCTGCCAGAAACGATTACCACCTTCGTGAAAGTAAAAATCAATGGAATTGAGTATAGATGTTCAAATGATGCCACGAAATATTGTAATTCTATTGTATTTTGCAGTCGTTACGGTTTTGGCCACATTGTTGCGATGATTCGGTTTGAACAAAGAGATAATCCGGTATATGGTTTTTACATGAAGTGTTTTCAAATCGAAGAAAGTAGTTTCCACACTCATTATATCAAGCGAGTGAAAATTACTGATCAAGTAATCTTTTGCAACACGATACAAACCATAAAGCCAGCAGTAAAAATCTCAACGTCTGAAGGAACATATGTATTTAAGCTTCCAAACTGCTGGGAAACCGATTAAGTACAAGTAGTTATTATAATAATACTAATATTTTTTTAAATTTGTATTTATAGTACTTTTATAAATTTGTTATAACTGATTGTGAGGTGAAGGTGAATATGCAACGCCAATTGTAATGCAA
>JAFFZH010016267.1:706037-797452 GCA_018420115.1 Euura saliciscinereae | reverse complement strand
TAAGATGAATTTTTGTTAAGCTGAATGGAATGTTATTGAATAGCATTGAAGTAATTCAATTATGAAAAAAAAAATCTTTCAAGTACTTGTAAAATTCCCGGCACATTGTTCCGCCCGATTCAACCTCTCGATGTCTCATTTTTTTCGGGGAAAGATCCGTCGTCCGAATTTTGACGGACTATGCGAATCGATCAATTAATTGATATATCTCTGAGGAGTCACTCAAGTCGAGTGTTTTGTACAAACCTCAGGGAGAAAGAAAAAATCGAAAGAAAGAATAATTTTTCGTTCGAGTAAAAATTCCCCCGGCCCGGCGTCGATTCTTTTGAACCCATCATCTCCTGAACGTGGGGATCTGATTTAGGAAACAATCATTTGAGAAGTTATGATCAGCCATCTAAATTTCCAGAGATTTTTTCCTCTCATTTGCACATAACTTGACCCGAATAATGTCGTAGATATTTGTTCACTGAAAGAAAAGTGAGACTTTGAGAGGTTGAAACAGACAAACGGCGTGCCTAAGACTTGGCTTGCTCGTGAAAATAACAGAAATTGAGTAACTGACGTTGGTTGTTGAGACTCTCCGTCTCATTTCAGCAATCGCTGACAGAACTTTCCGTTTTTTTTTACCGCCAAATCTTTTCCGTGGCAATGAACGCATACTTTCCGTTCTGTTGTTCACACAACATGATTTTTGTCACTTACATATTAACAGTTACCTCACCAGAATGTAAGCGCATAAGTATCTTCAACACTCGTAGCTGCGCTGCTGACGCTAGAAAAACAGATTTTTTTCATGTTTCGAACGTTCAAATCACAAATGAAATCCATGAAAGAAGTACGGATAATTTTCCATCACGGAAATGTGGCATGAAAAATACCTGGCAGTTCGTCGGTAGAATTTTGCAAACATGTTATTTTCACTCAATATGTAGACGGGTTACCATTCATACGATTTTCCGAGACCATAATATCAATTGAAACGATAATCCACTGCTTCGTACCACTGGCACTGAAATTCGACCTTTCTTTCACGTCCCAAACGTTCAAGTTGAATTTTTGACTCTGTACTTGATACGCACCAAAGTAAAAACTGAAAACTAAGAATTTCGGTTTAGCTCACGTGGACGGTTTTACTCGCGAACGTAAGAACTGAAAACTGGGAATTGTAGAAGAATCATCTCTCGACACCTTTGGCAGAACTGATCTGACAGGTGACAGGTGACAGGTGACAGCTCTCAGCTCACTTCAGACTGTTTCAGAACCATGAACAGCGCCGCGCAACAGTCATTTGTTTCCCCGAAAGCCAATCAGAATGGGTGGGGACTAGAGAAGCCCGACGCGCGCTTCGCGCGCGGTTCATCCTTCAATAGATCAACCAGCGAACGACACACTCGAAACCACAGGCGAATTTCGAATTCCTATAATGAGTCAAGACTAATTATTTCGCTTCTTTGACCATTAACTATTCGACGTACGGAGCTCTTTTACCGAGTCAGTTTTCACCTATTTCCCCAGTATTATCCTTTCCACTTCTCGCAGCTCTTCTTCCTCCTTCCTCATCTCGACATTCCTCCGCTCCAGATCAACCCTCCTCCACTTTTCCGAGTTTTCTCTGTTCTTCTCCGTACATCCTATCTCTTCTGTATACTGGTTCTTTAATGCACTATTAGCTGTCTCTCTCTCTTCTTCCAGCCCAAACTTTGCTTTCTCTATCTCTTTCCCTATAACATTCCAGTTTCTTTTCCGCTCCTGCTCGCCGTTCAGCTGTCTCTCTTCTCGTTTACCTTCTATCTCTCTCTTTGCCTCTTCTTACGCCGTTCCGTTCCTGATTCTTTCTGCTTCCTTCCTGGCCAGCACTTTTCGCTCTTCTGCTTCCAGTCCTTCCTCTTCCATGCTCAGTTCCGCCTTTCTCCGCTCCGCTCCGCCCCACAATCCCACGTCCCTTTTTCTCCACTCTCCTTTTGCTGTTTTCTTCTCTTCCTTTTTTATTGCTTCTTCGTCTTCTCTTGCCCATTCTTTATTTTCATCTAGGCACCCAGCCAGTATTGCCAGGTCCCGTCTATATTTACCCCATCTTCCTTCTCTACCTTTCTTCCTTGCTCCTTTCCTATCCACTCTTCTACCCTTTCCTCGTTTTCGTTTCCTTTTCTACTCACATCTCTAAATACCACATTCTTCGCCTTTAATCTTTTTTCCTCACCTCCTGTTGTCATTCTTTGCTTCTCTCTCTCCTTTGCATTTTTCCCCCGTAGCTATAAAATCTTCTGTAGCACTGCATCTTCGACCTCCCCGAGTCGTCTGTCCACGTCGACAACTATTCTGGACTTAATTACCAGCTCGACGTCAAACTTTCTTTCGATTTCCATACAATTTTTGATCCACGAAAAAGCCCTCCACTCTATCGACTGGTTGCCCCAATTGGTTGCTGAAGTTCGTAAACAAACATAAGATTCAATGGGGGAGGATCGTTTCTACGGAAATCATTTGTACAGAAATCATTTCTTCGTAGTTTGCTTCTACAGTAGATAATTTCAGCAAAGTTCGAATCGACGGAGTTCGTTTCTACAGCATTCGGTTCTGAAAGTTCGGTTCGAAAGGATATGATTCTGAAAGTTCTATTTTATGTGAAATCTAAGGTGTTCTGTCGCCTTAAAAAGATCTTCGTTCCGGGGTTCTTTGGCCTCAGAATATTTTGGCTGTGGACTTCTTGAAAGAGGTTATTTTTGCGAGGTGTTATATATAGGGTGGAGAACGATCTTCCGCGCACCTATTTCATAGAAACGAAATTCCGGAACTGATTTCTGTAGGATCGAACTTTCCAAACGGAACTCTTTTAAATCGATTTCTGTATAAACAATACCGCCCCAACTGATTTTGCAGAACTCCGCAGAAATAATATCCTACTGTAAAAACGAATCCTGTAAAAACAAACTTTGTATAAACGATTTCTGTACAAACGATGTGCTCTCCGTACTAACCGTGGCTCACTTTTTTGACGTTCTATCACACGAAGCAGAGAATCCTCCGCACCTTATACGACGTTTTTCAATAGCCTACAACGTCATCGGAAGATCTTTCCACAGACGGCTTTTGACAGTTTCTACGCTGCACACCCAAGCATCGAGCGAAACTCTTCTGCAATAAAATTCTCCTAGTATGTACGATATGATATGCGATTAATGGTGTCAAACTACTTTTCCTCAATTTATCTGTTTGGGTGCCTCAATTTATAAACAGACATTATGATTTCATCCTTATCTTCGTCGGATCCCTTTTTTCGCACTTTGAATAATTAACCTCCCAATGAATTTCTTCATTCCGCACGAATCGCGGGTGAACTTGACACGCAACGGATAAAACTCTCTCGAATAATTAACTTCCTAATGAATTTCTTCACTTCACACGAATCGTCGAATCTCAAAAAAAGCCCTCTACTCGAAAGCCCTCGATACACTAACCTTTGCTGTCTTTTTTCAATGATTAACCTCCCAATGAATTCGAAAGAGACAGCATTTGCACAGTTTGACAGCCTCCGACTGTTTTCAGGGCGCACAACCGAGCATCGGGTCGCGAGCCAATCAGCACGTCGAAAAAGCCCTTACGCACGAAGTCGGCAAACCATCTCGAACTTCGACAAACCGAGATTCGATCCTCACACGCGCTTTTTAATATTGCCGATTTATTGGAACACCTTTCAGCTGAAATTTCTAAGAAGAGTGGACCTCGGAGTGGACGTTCGGTGATCATTCGGGAAAATATGAAGAAGTCTTTTTGAAATCTATTCGCCAAAATTCCACTAATTTTATAAGTTGGAAAATTTCACGACATTATTACTGAAAAATAAAAAGTCTTCATTCCCTACTATGCATATATACCTATAAATTTTCTCAAGTATCTACGAATAAATTTTATACCATGCACAATCATATTCTCGGCCCTCTATTTATTAATTTTGAGTTACATCACATTCGCTACTTCCTAGGTGAATAAAATTCTGATAAATGTTGACCTCATCGTAATCAATTTCCTCGAAAACCCTTCCGTAAATATTATCTAAGAAATCTGACATCATTGTACCACATGCCATCGTTTTGGGTCCGCCATTTTGTTATTGAGATTTTTGACTTTGGATTCATAATCAGCGACCTCAAAAACCCCCGATTCCAGACTTTCACCCGAATTCATCGTGTTTTTGATTTTTGGACACGATTTCGGGGTTTCGTCCCACTGTGCGTCGATAAAGAAAACATCATCAGATAGAAAATTTGAAAGATTATTCGTTTGAATTGTTCCAAATATTGGATCGTTGAATGTATTCTGTTGGAATATATACGTTGACACGATTGTATCTCGCCGATAAATGAATGAACCCAGTCGAGTCAGATCAAAGATTGAATCGTCGACGAAAATTAGAAATTTGTCATCATTAAATGCAAATGATGGGCTCTTCAGAAAACTTCGTTTTTCAACTCTGCTTGTTGCTATTCACGTGGTTGTTTGCCATCAACAAAATACATCCCGCCAGCAGCTTCAAAGCACGAAAAACCACAGCGTCTGCAGAGGGATTCAAGATTTAGGAATGGTGATGAAAAATAGTGATCATACAACCAAGCCACCGCGACTAGCGACACAACTGATTTTTCCACTTTGGACTCCATTTCCTCAACTAATCGTTTTTTTTCAGACTTTTGGCTAATTTGATTCGGAAATTCGTTCAGCTCTCGAAAAGTTCCTCAAAGATAGGCCTAAGAATAAGTTGTGTAGAATTAGTGAGCAAAGAAATGAAATGAATTTCTTCATCTAAGATATTATCATTTTAAAAAGTCTCCCATTTTTTGTTTCTTCAGTGTACATGTCTCCTTAATTGAATAAATAATTGTCCTAAAGTAAAGGTCCTGCCCCTCAGACCTTTGGCCGTTGTGAGATTGACGATGGTAACTTCAATGGGATTGAATTTTTATAAAAATCCACTATATTTCAAGACTCGAGTGATTGTAAGAACTTTTTTGTTGTAATCTAGTCGCGTTACCAAACTTCAACCTCGTAACCCCTCCGTCAATCTTTACATTTGCAGGATTGTCTAGTGCTCGTCGGAACTTCCGTCTCCTTCTCGTCCTCCAATTTTCTCACTCTAGCTTCAAGGCTGAATAAATGTTCGTCGTTGACTCCAGGAGCCACCATTCTCATGGCGTTAGCCAATTTGTAGAGATATTCTATATTCGGCCCACTGGGTCCATGAGAGACCAGAATTCGCCTAGCTATCGTGTCCATGTCCTCGGCTCCCGCGAAATTCGGGTTGTCCTCCCCCCCTATGTAGATGGTTAGCTGAAACGGCGTCTCCTCGGAAGCCGACGGAGACACAGGGACCGTTGGATTATTGGTCAAACTGCTGCTCGAGGAGTAGCTCGTGTTCAAAGTTGCCGGGTCCAGAGCCCAGGGTGGACTGCACGGGTAGAACATGACGGTTTTTCTTTCGTAGCCACCCTTTTCTCTGAAATCAAGGTGGTTTACCACGTGGTCCACGTTCTCGTTGGCTATTTTATACGCCAGACCCCAGACCTCGTCGTTGGGATTTTTTGACGACAGGAGGGTGACAACTCGCCCAGGCTGAACGACGGAAGAAAATATGATTAATTTTTATTCATAGATGAATAAATATTCGAAAATAATCATCTGCAACTCACCCTGCTGGGAGTCCCTCTGTGATCTGTACTTTTTTGATAAAATCTTCTCACGTATCCCTTTATGTGACCGACTAGTTTCCTCTCGTATGGAAAATCCGCTTTCCATATCAACGAACCATAACCAAACACCCACATGTTTTTTTTTTTTCTTTATGTTACGGGATGCGGTCGATCCACGGATATTTGTGGGTTGATTTTTACCCGGTCATAGGGGAAATGTGAGAATTCAGAGATTAAGGAAGACGGATTTATGCATTGATAACAAAAAAGATGTCACGACGTGACGAGGTTATGAGACACTTGAAACATTTTTTCCGAGGTTCTAGTCTACCGTATCGACGATATGAGAGCGCAGGCGGTCCAGATTCTGATGAAAGAGATGGCGCTGCGTGTACCGTGGGATTTTAGACAATTTTTGTGTGATGCCCAGCCTCGTGATAGGCACAGTCAATTTTCAATTTTATTTCTAGTTATACAGAACAAAGCCAGACTAATCCTTAAAAATAGTATCATTATTCGAAATATTTACCGACACTTAGATATCTCCAAATATCTCAGCCCGCGGAACTGAATCCCAAAAAATAGATTCGTAGCGGAATTCTACATGCAATTCCGAACAAATGAATGAAAAAATATTTCAGTTTTTCACGTAAAAATAAAGAAATGGCAATATAAAAAATATATATATAACATTAAATTCGTATGACCAATTTTTTCCATGAATCTCGAAAATTTCGAAGAAAAATCGGAAGTTCAATTTTTCCATGATTTTCACAGGATTTTACATTATTTATAAAAGTAGTCAATAAAGAAAATGAAAAAAATTAGATCAAGAAATGAAAAAGTTGGTTATATAATGGTTCATCCGCCAATCATACGACTTTTACCTCCACCGTTATTCATTGTTTCGGATAATTTTCATAAATCTACGTGTTCTGAACACAGCGAATAGCAAAAGTAGGGAGAAAAACTTATTTTTACCACAAAAATCGCCTTTTTGGCGGATACGACCACCTTAAGCTATATATTATAGACACGCGATATGAGTCTTGAGACATGGGAGTAGGATCAGGAATTATAGATGATTTATTCCCAAAGAAATTCATGACACATTATAGCATTTATCTATATATTTTCTCCTTAGAATATTACATTAACATAAAAGAACTCTGTCGTGGAAATGAAAAGCGTCTGTATACATGCGACACTCGTATGGTTTTTGGGCAGTTAGAGTAATATTTCGATGTGTAACGAGGAAGATCGAACGATAATTGAATTTTATCATACGAAAGACCCTTCAGGCTGTGGGAAATGTAAAAAAATTTATTAACCTCATCAGAGATCCGTAAAATATTAGCTTTACAGATAATTATATGACGCGCCATGAAAGTTATATAATTTTATTCAGACGCCCAGTGGTAAACGCTCAGAACTTGATTGAATTTATACGTATATTATGTGACAATGCTACGTTCAACAATAACGACACACCCTGTGCCTCGATTTCATCAATAATTTTTAAGCAGGTGACAAGAAAACCCCAAGATTCAAATCCGAAAAATCATAAAGGCATTGAAGAGACCAATTCGTGATAATAATCCGAACGGAAATGGAGGAATAATTTACAGTAGGTATTAATCAAATCTGGATATTAGGAGGTTGAGATTTGTCAAAATTTGTTGGTTTCGTGCATCAAATGATCGAGCGATATAAACCAAACACGTATTTGGAGGAATTAATTATAACAAAAATGACATTTGCACGGCTGCATGTTCAAAGTAAAATTGACCATTTCAATGAGACCTAAACGTTACAGAGAACTGGAACACTATGCGAATTTATGTATGATTATTAACTCAGACGTTTCCATTCGTCATCGTCCCTATACACATCTGACATGGATACATTCATGAGCTATGCGTACCTAATATCAACAAATACGCATATCGCATATATGTACACATATGCTTAGTACGATATTTAGATTAAACTGAGTCTGTACAGCTGAATTATGAATAAAAATGATAACGTAAATGTAGCCTATAGTAACGAAGTAGGCGTATTAAGCCAGGACATTATGTTTAATGCTCTCATTTTAGCGTATGCGATATTATAATGTTTCATAAATATCACATCTCGCTGCACATAGCTGATATCAATAACTACCATTGAATTCATCGAAATATCAATAGCATCCTGACGAGTGTTTACTTACAATATGTATACAGCTGTGGCCCGGAGCTTTTGTCGCGACTGCGATTCAACCGCGCTGGACAATCTGGACACAGTGAGCGTAAAGGATAAGGAATTAGCTCGACCCCATTGGGATTCGGATAGAGAAATTTCCCAATATCGCTAAATTAACAATTCACTCCAGACATTTACTCCGTGCTAAAAATATGGCGTGAATTCGTACATGATCATACATCAGAATTATTGCACTGGGCTTAGCTTATAATAGTCTTTGACTGAACAGCAATTAGTAAAGTCGCAAGGCTGTGATTAATAAGTTTCATCTTCTTTTCGTCTTCAATTTTTTTTTCTCCTCTTTTCGTCCTTTTTTCTGTTTCTCTTATTTTATTTTTTATCTTTTTTGTAAACCTACGTAACAGTTGACAATTGATATAAACGCTGAAGTAAGTGAGACTTCCAACGTTTTAAAATCATTTTTTAATTTATGTACAAAGGGAGGAAGACGAAATAAGCGCCAGATTTTGATCGATTTTCATCAATCGGTTAAGTACTTTTATGAAGACCAATATAGAAATGGTCGGTATAGCGAATCGTATTCTCGACGATTATGATCGCAGAGAAAAGAAACAGCGATCGATACGAACGCTGAACATCTGTGTATATGAATGGTGAAGAGATCCGACGATCTTGAAACCCAGGAACCCGCAGGTTTCAAAATCCTGGTGTTTTTTATTTCGTCCTCGTAAAAGCTAATTGTAAGTTATACTACAATCTACTGCTACCACGTATTTTGTACAAGCCTCTAGCGTAGAACGATTTACATACTCACATACTCAATTGTTTTTTGTATTTTCTTATTTTCTTTCTTTTGTTTAAACTTTTATCTCTTTTGTTTGTTCATATAACGTCAATCTAATTTATGCGTTATTATAATCCGTATATATATAAGTATATACCTAGACAAATATGTACACAACATTGTATATAAATGATAAAACAAGAATTAGGTATTTTGGTTCCACGATATTATATCAATAATAATTTTTCTTTTCTTTTTTTTCGTCTCCTTATAATAACCCACAAAGCTGCTTAACAAAAGAATAAAACAAATTTGGATTCGTATCCAATAACATAAATATTACTAACAATTAAATAAATATCTAAAGGGGTGGTTGCGCCAGGGCGCGTGCGCATTTTCAAACGGACCCCGCAACGCAGCGCCCTCTCACTCCACACCTAGTGAAAAATAATCATTCTTCAGATAAAAAAAAAAAAAAAAAACAATTACTTTAGCACCAGCACGAATATCCTTGTCCAGCACTCCTAACCGGGGTTAAATATTTCCACAAACCTTGATTCATTTTTACGAGATGTCTCTTCTGAAGAGACCTTTCAACAACCGTACAGTATTTATCGTTGCAAAGTACCCCGTGTAGCAGAAAATGAGTGCAAAACAAATCTAAATCACATTTATGGATGAAAAAAAATTCGTGGGGTCGGTCGTGCCTGGGATCAATAAAACCGCATCTTATGCAGCATCGATGTTAAAATCCGCTGTCAGGGTTGATTTCATTCGGGGAGGGATATATGATATGCACGTGGGGCCTTTGGGTTCGTTTCTATAATGTATCTAAAATTTTAAGTACACGCTAGATCGACGCTACTAAGAAGCTGAGCTGTACCAGCTATTAGATGTCGCCTTATTGGAGGGATGATAAAGATGAAATCCAGCTCCTGCAGCTGGGTGATGATAAAATTGCGGTTGTTCGAGGCTCGCCGTCGCGTAAGCGGCCGCAGCCGCATCGAGGGCACTGGGATGTACCGCGGCCGAGTAAACCTGCGGTTTCAACGGAAGTGGTTGTGCGGGTTCGTACTGGTGTCTGAGTACCGGGTCGCTGTAAACCGACGTTTCGTAACTTCCCACAACGCTGGCAGCATGGAGTTGCTGCTGTTGCTGTTGTTGAGGGTGTTTGTCCCGTGGTGAAACCGACGACGGTGGGGTCATCGCCGAGTGATAATCGACCGCGTAACCACCCGCTGCGGAATACGACGACACTAGACTGGTGAACGCGTCGGCCCCGCTCGTCCCCGACGACGGCTTCTGATTGTGAGCAGATAACACGAACTGGTGTTCACCATAGGTGGACGACCCCTCGGATCCAGGGGGCGTTGGTAGCGGTCCGTTCTGTGGATTCTCCCCGGAATAATACGCGGCTCCGGAGGAAGGTGCTCTGGTCCCGGTCGACGTTATCCCGTGGACATTGGCCCTTATCACGCTCTCCCGATTCGCATAGAGTTGCCTCAGGAGAGCGGATGCCGGTAGTGGCGCGGTCGCCGATTGCTGTGGGTTCAGATGACTGAGATGATGGTGAGCACCGATCCACTGAATCGTGCTACGCTGTTGTTGCTGCTTCAGCAAAGCGTCCGTGCTGAAGTCAGTGGGCTGATGGAGCGCCGGGGAGTCAGGCTTTCCCAGTGTTGCACCAGGCAGATGTTTCGACATTGCCTGTTCCAGGTCCTTGACGGAGGCTCCGGTCGCTTCGGTACCGTCGCTGCCCTCGGATCGCCGCGTCTTTGGACTGGCTGGGCGAAGCGTGACGTGGTCCACGGCTGGCACCGAGTGATTTGAGGAAGCTGGACTCAGTGCGTGATTCCTTCCCGCGGTTGTAGTCTTCGTGGCCAGTTCTTCGTCGTCCTCTTCCTCCCCGGAGCTGCTCTCTTCTTCCGTTACTATTTTCCGTTTGTGACCCCGCAACTTTACGGCCGGTGCGTTTACGTTGCCCACAACCGCCTGCGGCTCTTGCTGCAATTGGGCTGCGTGATCGTGCTGTCTTCCTCCCCTTGGCTCACCTTCCGAGCCTGGAGCGTCTTCGCCATCATCCGGAGGAGAACGATGAGGGTGTTCGGGCTGCTGATTCGTTGGGCCTCCGCTGCTTCGACCTTCTGGAACAAATTGGTCGGTGCTATTGGTACTGTTTGCGTAATAGATCCACATGCGCGAGTGATTCCTTTTTATATCGTAATGGACGCATTACAGCCCGGACATAATAATTTGCATATCGAGTTAATTTTATTCCCAATGACAGCATGGTCAGCGTTCCGTTGGTCAAGAGAATATCAATATCGGTGTCACCATGCCCGTAAAAAGAGGCGACCGAGCGGATAGAATATTTAAATACTTGGCCTAGGAGCCTATGGTCGGTGCAATTTTGATCCAACTATGGATCACGACTTTGGAACTAACGTAGGATGGATCATCGGCGTGGTTCCCAAATCGAGACGATCAGTGCCCCATAATTCTTCAGCCGACGATCGAAATCGATCGGTAGGAATTTGAATCTGGTTGAAGCATCAAGGTTCCATGACACATCCGGTTAGTCGCAGTGCAAATATCGATTAAATACTGACGCGATTAATTAATATACGAACATCGAGGCAGGTGAAACATGCTAAACAACTCCGCGTTCCAATTAGTCGAGATAAATTAAAGATCGTGTCGTTCATGCATGCCAAGTACCGTATCTGGTTAACGTCTGCCAAGTCTTTGATTGATAAGGTCTGGAAAAAGTAGCACCGAGGAGGTGGAAAGGTGGAAAGTAGGGAAGAGAAAGAGGGCTAGAAGCAATATTAGCGAGAAGAGGGTAAACCCTTGGACAGGGACGGAAGGAAGATAGTGGCCCGGGGCATTTGGTCTGACCGGGGTGCATTACAAGTGCAGTCAAATGAAAACATTAAATACGTGAGTGGACTCTGCACCAGGCTACCTCGGGGCGACACCAACCTCGGCCAGTTCATACGCGGGAGAGTCAAAGACGTTGTCATTCGGGTTGTAATATCGCGACCCTCTGACGTCGATGAATGTAGGTGGAACTTTATTGAAATGAGATTTCGGCGAGTTGAGGACTATCGCGAAACGCGAAATTTTGTGGTCAGAGGCGACCTGGTCGTTGGGTCGTTGGCCTATCGGCAAGATAATTCTTGAGACACCCTCTGCCACGGTATTTATGACCCGGATGCTCGTCGCGTTGAACAATCAGAAAATGGGAGTATTTCTTAACTCGTAGACCTTGTTATCGGTGGACGGCGGCGCTTCGCGGAGGATGCTGACGCCGCGTGGAGAGCGTGTCAAACCGAGAATGTTGGGACTCGTCCCCGTTACTTACGTCTTGTCTTGTCTCTATCTCCGTCTCTAGCGTATCTTTTTCGTTCTTATTCGATGTGTCCATTCGGGCGAAGCCCTACAGTATTTGTATTACCAGCGCACGTCCGACAAATTCGGTCTCGTCAGCGTGACGAGACACCGGTTGATGAGGAATCCCGTACCCAGCGGAGAAATTTTTACGGATCGCACCCGGGTGCTGTGAACGCGGCCGGGCAGAGACGATCCATCTCACCCACCGGGAGAAGTACGGGTCCGGGTCTCACGTCATCGTGTATACCTAACGCTTTGAGAAACTCTCTTTTGGCTTTTGCTCGGTCCAAAAGATCTAATGATGATCTGTGACGGTCGAGATAATTTACTGTGGGACCAAAGGCTTGTGTGACGGTCCCGGCGACTTTCCATCGCACAATACAATGCACCGTGTACTTAGTTAAACCGTGACGAACACACGCGGAGAGTCGTGTCTCCTTACGGTAGCAAAATACAAGTTAAACGAGGCGTATACTCCGCGCTGTCATTCTTTGGGAGAAAAAAATATATTCTCTCAAAAAATTGATCTTTGTCACTCTCATCTTTGAACACTCACCTCCTCTGTCAGCGTCCGGCGAACCGTTCTCGGGGTCATTTCCGGCAGCGTCCTCTCGCTTGACCCCAGTTACCCCATCTTCTAGTTGGCAACAGTCCATGATGAGGTTTTCGTACTCGCGACCACTGGAACGAAAAAACAGAGAACAGATTTTTAATCAGGTTTTTCTTTATATCGTAAAATTCAACCCCGCGGAAACATGATTACGATCGTTTACGATAAATGCTCCAAAGTAATTGGAGAGAATTGAAATTGCCCTCAACGATTATTCGAGTGATAATTGACTGAAAGAAGTCTGCGGGTACGGGGCTGAAGGTGCTTTTATTTGTCGAACCGCATGCATTATGGATGAGGCGAGAAAACTTTTTTCAATCTTTGCTTTCTTTGTTCTCTCATTGTTGAATGATTGCCTTTCCCTCCCTCTTGATAACGTACAACGCGATGTGTTGCGTGGTTGATACTTGGGATATCGTCCTGAAGAAATTCAGGAAAGTATATTCAAAAGATATGTCTCACCTGATCACGTAGTTGACACAAATGATATTCTGCTCCTCGGCGTTCTTCGAGTTGCAAACGACGGTCGCGCATGTTTGAAGCCACGTGTAACCGCCGCTCTTGTTCATCAGCCGATAATAATGAGTCAGAACCTGTCCTTTGTTGATAACTGAAAACAATATCAAATCGTCTAATAACTCCAGCAGAACAGTAAAACAATTTTCAAATCTCATCACCGAAATCCTAATTTCGCAAACTTTGACTCAAGATGTTGGCAAAAGTAGTGTTAGGCGAGGAAGGGCATCAAGGAGTCGATAAACTTTCGGAAAGCTACGCGGACTTGGGCTCGGAGATGAAGACTGAGGAAAGGGCAGGGGGGGGGGGGGGGGGGGGGGGGGCCGGGGGAGGGGGGGGGGGGGGGGGGGTGACGAGGGTGGCCGGGTGACTGTCAGTCGGGTGGTGAGGCCAGAGGGGAGTAACAACTCGCTGGAGATGCCGCATCCGGCGTTGGGCACCCCCTGCATACCAACTACCTAATCCTGGCTGGATACACGCGGGTGCGAGAGGAACGGGAGGTTGAAGGAGGGAAGAGGAACACGGCACGTGACTACTCAAATGCGGGAAGCGCGCGCGGCTCTTGGCTTTACGACAAAAACGTTTACAATATCAAATATTTCTGAATATACGAGGACACCGGTGTGGAGAATATCGTTTAGGGTGTGCCTACGACTTGACACGATCAAAAACTGTGACTCTCGTCTCTCTGCGGGATGAAATCTAAAGAAACAGTTGTCAACGATGGGGGGCAAATATCCTCGAGCATACTTACGGTCGACGTGTGACTTTCGAAGGCGGTTTGCATCCTCTCCGTGGCACAGAGCGTACAGATTTTTTCCCGTCAACTCGTCAGCCGAATAGTCCAACAGTTCTGATACCCTGTAACCGCGTTTTGATCCCGTTAGCACCCAACAATAACGGTAACAATAGAAAAGGAAAAACACTATTGCTACGCAGCACTGTCAACTCACTTTGGCTCGCAGTGGGCTATCCGGAAGTCGAAGTTAATCCGAGTCACGAACATATCAGTCTCAAGTCGAATTTCGTGAACACTAGGAGGCGGCAGGGCGATCGCGAGACCAACCATTCCCATCAGTGACGGAGCCGATTTTCTGGTGTGACTGAACGTGTACTGGGGCCTCAATCTGCATAGCAGCAGCACCACCTGTTTTCAATAATTTCGATCGTTGTGACATTTTCGGTATTGCGACATCGTCTTCGTTTATTCTTGTTCCGTATCGGTTAAGAGGGGTGAGAGCCGGCTGGGTTATTAACCGACTTATACCGGCGGCGGAACACGTCCACGTATGTGGCGAACCATATCTTCATTTAACCGTAGCTAAGTGAGGTGGCTCGACCAGATAGCCGTGCACGTGTTCCTGCAGGATCTCCAAAGTTATAACTTTCAGTTAACGAGGATCGTTACTCCAGGAAGTCGTGTGCGGTCGCCTACTCCGCACACGGGGCGCTGCAATCGAGGCAATTACACCTCTGGATAGTAGTCGTTTGTATTATGGTACCATTGTCTTTATCACTGTGGCTTCAGAAGACGTTCCCTCGGAAATAGTCGACGGTACGAATTATTGAATCCGCACCACCACCAACACTGCATCTACGGGAGGATATGCACAACACTCACCCTGTATCCGGACGACTTGAAATGACATCCCCGTTTCGTCAGCGTCGATTTCATCCGCACGCAAAACGCCCTGTCGTAACCCTTGTAGAGGCCACTAGCCGTCAATGACATCACCGAGGAGACTGGAACAGAGAATTGTGGGTTGATGCGGTTGAAATCAAAGCCGGGTCCGTAGTATCACGCGCGTTACGTGTCACATTGAAGATGTGGTGTGTGGAAACCGAATTGCGAACCGGTCCGGGTCTCCTAATGGCAAACGAGACCACGGTCACGGCCCGCTAACAGGCGCGGGTGGCTCCCGGTGGGTACGTGCGGTTTCGCGAAAGACGAGGAATAACAATCGGCCGAGCGCCGGTGCATGTACGTATGCGTCACTCGTCCGGGCCACAACTTCGACCCCGCTTGGTTTCCCGCGACCATGAACCACCACAGGGGCGATAAGACGTGCAAACCCTCTTCAACGCCGGCCGAACACACCACCACGTGGCTCAAACTAGGGGCACGTCCACCAGATCGCGTCATCGTATACCTTCCACGTTCCACGAACCACTTTTAGCACACGGAACGCGGTAGACCGGTCCGGTATACGCCAAAGGATCCACCCTCTGCCCCGGTCACGGATTCCAGGTTACACGTCCACTACGCCACACGCTCTCAACAACGCTTAAGTACGAACGTGCCCAAAACTGTTGAGTTATCCCGGACGCCTCCCGCGATAATAGTAAACGTCCTCAAGGTCGATTCAACTTTCGACGAACACGTGCTTCCGGTATCGTTTTAATGGGGTTGATAGTTACCGTCAGGATTCGCAGTCGAGGTTGATCCGTGTTCCTCGGAAGCCGCGCTGCTCGGAGACGCGAGTCCCGAGCTGGAGGAATGCGGTCCGGAAGAACTGGAGGTCGAGGTGAGGCCGAGGCCCAGTTGTTCGGCGACTTCTGAGTGGTCCTGTTGATGAACATAGTCGAATACACTGGACCCGGTCATCTCCACCTGAAAGCCAAAATACCAATTGTAGAAGGAAATGTCTGATTTTGCGCGTCCCCATGAACCGTCTTCGCATGCCAATGGGCGATGGGCGATGGGCGCGACGTGACGTCACGGGTAGCGATCCTCACGCAATCGTCTTCCATCCGCGTGTTGCATACACAAGGTGTGATTGCGTGAAGCCACAACCTTTCCGCGGAAATCACAACCGTACGTGTTCCCTGCGGCACGGTGGTGGGTATCACGAAGGTATTTTTATACCTCTAGCGATTAGATGAGTCCTCGATAAAGAGGTGCGGACGATCGGAGAATTGCGGGGTCAGGGGGCGAGGCCTTCCGATATAAAATAACCCACGATCGTGTAGACGCGACTCCTCGGGCTACGTGCCACTTGATATCGTATTCCTGTGGCACACCGTCGACGGTGACGTGTGCACGCGCGTTTACCACCGGTCACGCGCCTTCCACCTTGGCTATAGCAGGACTAGGGACGCGTGAGAGTGGAGTGGAGTGTCTGACGCGCTCAGTGACCCAACGAGGATCCTGCAGACTCCGAGGATGAGAGGAGCATCGGAGTCTGCATGCGGTCTGGATCGTTATTTATGAGAATAGTCGCACGGGGCATGCAGGATGATCGACCCTCAACCCTCCAATCCACAGTCTACAGGAATCCAACCCGTTCTCGGTTATTGATGCGCAGCTGGTAGACACGGCCGTTTGGTCAATGGTACCACGACCACTACCTGATTACGACTTCTCGCCACGGTTCACCCAGTTACTTTCGCGGTCCCTTTTCGTACTATGTCTGATAAAAATGGAAGGACCACCAAGACTGACGAAAACAAGAGCATCAAACCAACGATACACCCATAATTAAGGGACGTTATGTGCGTTTGATCAGCCAGCTTGTCACATTCAATCAAGAAGTTGGCGAAGGTCGCTTCGCGGTATCCAGGTGTCACGAAGGGTCATCGACGCCGGGGCGTGGGGTCACGTTAACACGTCGTACACGGGGTTCCCCCCGAACGATATTGGCAAGGTAGAGGGGTTCCTCCGGGCCAGGGGGGCAGCAGCCATGTTTGCGGCAGCGGCAGAGCGGCAGTTTCCAGAATCTCCGAAACACCCTATTGATTGCCCCGCGGGCCGCGAGGAACCGAGCCAGTGCCCCGTCCGTTCCCCACCTCCACCTCCACCTCTACCTCCGACTCCAACTCCACCTCCACCTCCACCCCCCATCCCCCTTCCACACCCTTCGAGGCATTAGGAATGGCGAACACGCCGCCGTGCAGAGGCTACGTGAGCGGCATGCGACCAAACCCCCTCCCCCCCGCTCCCTCTCTTTACTCCTCATCCTCATCCTCTCCCTCCGAGCCAAGGCTCACTCCGGCCTCTGCCTCCGATGCGAACCAGCCAGCCAGTCAGCCAGGCAGCCAGCATGGCCGCCGAACTCACACTAGCCACGGTGTTCCTCTCCTCTGCACTATGTGTGTATACCTCTCTCTGGCTTTTCTCCCCCAACCCCCATACTGCCCCCGTGCGTCCCCCCGTACGTGCTACCGGGGGTGGCACGTACTCCGTTATGCGCCTTTCACACCACCCCTTACCTTGGGTGGGTCGGACCACCACTACACCTCAGTTGGTTTGGATGACACGCGGTGAAACTCACCTGGGATAGCCCGAGGTAGATCGAGACCGTCTCGGAAATGTAGAGAAACCTTCCATCAGCTGCGACCGCCATTGCGAAACCGTCCAGAGACTGGAAGAGAAATACAAAAAATACCGTAAGACCGATAAATTCAATCTCCCATTTTCGAGGCTTGTACGTGATGTGGAGGAAGCTACTTTCCGGTACCACAAACGAGTCTAATTTTATCGAAATTTTATTTGTTCTTCAGTTATACAGAGGTCGAACGGTAAATGCCGTTGATAATTCGGGTGCAACGGGTAATTTCCGGGTCTAGAAACTCACCTGGAGTATGTGGGTACCCTGGTGTTGCTCGAACATGTCCATTGCCAGTGATGCAGGCGACCTCACCCGATTCCCACCTGTAATCAGACAAACGAAACGTTGTGAATATTTGTGATGGACAGACCCAGGTGACAAATCGATGCGGACTGAAGGTAATTCCTGCAACGTCACAACAGGCGCATTATCGAGGAGAACAGCGTATATGAATCACCGTTTGACCCGGCGTTCTCCAACCCCTTTAGTTCCTTGGTTGGACCCGAGGTCCCTCGCCCTCGCTTAGTAAACAAGACGCAGTTCTTCGTTTCGTAATAATAATGCCGTTCAACCCCGAGCCGGCGCCCTTAATGAAAGACTTAGAGACTCGATCAAACTCGCCCGGGCGTCGCTTAATCTGGTAAGTCCACCGGGATGAGGTCTCCTGCACCTCGGCGATCCCCGCAGATCCCCCCATCGGTTCGCCACGCGCTGACCCCAGCTCTCTATGCTCGGTCAACAAGTTTATTCGTCTCGATGTTTCTCCTGGACAAGGGCTAATCCCGATATAATCCCATCGTATACGGCTTCACAGTATAGCTATCCGAACGGAGTCAGACTCTGCAAAAGTCTTGAATGCTGTCTGAGTGGTAATCGACTACATTCGTTCCTTCATCAAACTCGCGGAAATTGTGAAAACTGATGGCAAGAATTATCCTTCCACGCTGACGATCTTCGATTGCTAATTCCATAAAGTATTGAAGAGTCTCGGCGGGGGAGATGAAAGAATTCTTTATGGCATTGAAGGAACTTGAGGAGTTGCCCCCCCCCTGCGGTCAGGACAGGGACTCCCTAACCTAATTTTCTGCAGAAACAACAGTGACCTTAAGGTTAACGCTGTACGTTCCCGAGGTTCGCTACTCCATGGGTCAAGCCTGGTACTCTTCCCCGCTAGTTTTCCCCGTTTACGGCAATAAATTCTCCCTCAGCGTCTTTCGTCTCGGGCTGCGCCTCTCCCTCGCGACCAGCTATCACAATATTTTGATAAATACGTAAGGCGTGTTTTATGTTCTTTCTTCGTACCATAACTCAGCGATATTTATATTGAGAATATAGAAAAAATACGCGATGACCGACTACCCTTATTCTACGTCACTTTTATCTCGCTGCCAACTGAGACCTACGTCAATTCGCCCACTTTCACATCCTGGTGATAAATGAGTTGAATATTCACTTTGCAAAGAGACTAATTACCACGTGGGAATTAAAAGTTGAGTGGTTAATAACTGGCGGTCACGTAATCTCATATCTGGTAGACACGAAGTGACTGCATATCAGTTTAACCGCTAGTCGCAATTTCAGGGTAAGTCGAAAGCTTGATACCAGTAGTATTTCGCCGCCGGGAGAGACAACAAATTCGGCTATTTTTCATTAAATCCCAGTCCCAAGGGAGGGTGTGTGATATTACATTATATTCTTCATATGCTGCAACCACCTACAAGCTTCCACCAGCGGTAGGGGGTCGGATCGTGACGTCACACATATTGCAGCCCTGTGCGAAGGATAGCGGTCTCGAGGATTTATGGGCCCGAGACCCTCCTTCAACTTTCCCACCAGTACCCAGGCTGCCGCGAATTGATCCTCCTGGCAAGGAGCCGCGAAATACGACCAAATGTTTTACAGTTATTTATCTCCTCCACCGGCATATGGCACACCGTGCCACGATGCTCCATCAGCTCTAACTAAGTGCTGCTGCTAAGGAGCTAATTCACATTCAGAATTACCAACTTGCAACCACTTATTCTTCATCGGTATCGAATAGAAAGTGAATTTTGGTGAAGGGTTAGCGGACCGTGTCACATGTAGGTGTATAAAAGTACGGTTTAAACGAAGCACTTGGCAGTTGAGCAGCCCTCGAGTACCATCCTACAAAGCACATATGCCCGGTTGAAAACACGAGGGGGTGTTTGAAGTGCCGGTTTGATGGGCCATCAATGTAAACCAGTGTAAAGTCGACGGGTGTAGAGCATAGGTGTGAAAGTTTGAGTGTGATGTGGTCCTTGGTAGGATCCCGCGGCATCCTTCCCCTCGCGGAGGCTCCTGCGGGAGCATTTTTATTCAGAGCAGGGAGGCTACTGCCCCGTGAGGCATCGAAGATTCGGTATATAGCACCGCTACCTAACGTACGAACGGCTTTATGATCCTAAACGATTAATCTTCATATCGGTGGAACGGGAGAAGGAGCGTCAAGCTGCCCCGCGGGGACATGCAATAATATTTCACTCAAAGCGGGGTCGTTTCGTTCCCGACGGTTTGACGGACGCTGAGATGAGCTAGGTATTTTCTACTGAGCCCGTTTTATCATTGTACCTAGAACATTAGCACATTTAGCACGTTACGAGTTATCATGGGGCGTGGGGAAAGCCCGGGAGCCATGATTACCGCGTATTGTGTGCCGCACTTCTCAATCATAAGTATTAATACGTCGAAGGTCCTGCCCCGACGACGAGGAGCATAAGGTCGCTTGGAGCGTGTGTCATCACCCTGAAGTTATTAACTGTCCAGGGCATGGGACACCCACCCCGAACAATTAATACACACCAGGCTCCCCGTTGATATATTTCTGCGAATAGTCGTGCGAATTAATCCGAAGCTGGGCACGTGCGACGTCTCATTTGCATCTGGTATTACGCATAGTCGTCTTCGGCAGGTTTCCAACAAGGTTTCTCGTCAAGGCTGGGCTGGGTCTGTGGAAAGATCTGAATACCTGCGTCGGATGACCCTGGCTTTATGGCACGGACGCTACGGGGCAGAGGATAATTACCGTGGGTAATGTCAGTTGGAAAGCTGAATGTGGTATTTGATATTTTGTTACCAGCATCCCTGAACGTGGACCGCAGGTTTTGTACTCGAAATACTAACGATGAATAGCGTTAGAAATTTACATTGGGACCGTGCAACTGTTTGTATATTTGTTTTACCGCCAAAGGATGAATTAGAGCCTTGTTACGCCACTTTAACGCCTACTCACATATTTTTGTATACATCCCGTGGAATTGGACTACGCCTAGCGAGTTTCAATACGCAGTCACAGCCACGGGAATGCCATACGAATATATTCGGCTACTGGGGATTGCAAAAAATTGACCAAGGCACGTACTTCACTTGGTCGCGCGTGGCTGGCCAAAGAAATATTATGCCCTGTTATAATTCGTACGGTCAGTCGATTTCTTGCAACTCATTCTTTTCTTCACACGTTTTTACTGAAGAATCTATCCCAAACTCTTCCAATACGTGAGAACGAGACCGGTCACGCACAGATGATGAAAACTTCGCAGCAATTCATAGATTCAACAAACCACGTATAATGAATGCGTCGAATTTCTTTGACACTAATCCGACTTCTATAATTTTTAGACTCTTCAAATATTTGGAGTACCTGTACGTGCTTCTTATTTCTTATCACCCTTCTTTCGTGATCGTGTGGTTTCAGCGTGAGTAACAATCGCCGGTCCCTTCAGTAAGACAAATGAATGAACAAGATGTAGAAACACGTCTCGATTTAAAATCACCGCATCGTATTCGTAAGAGCAAATAGGATGATGCTAACGAGGCGTTGATTAGGGTATTGGTGACGTTGATCTAGTTAAGCGCTGCTTAATTAGTCAGGTGTGTTTAGTTAATCCCGGTATTTCATTAGGCTGGTGCGCCGCTGAGGGGTGCCAGTGTCTCTCATTCTAAGAACACTTCACCATTGGACGATATGAGGATTATTTCCTGCCAAAAGCTTTTGAATTGCACAAAATTATCACTAATCTGTCCATATCGGCCTGCTCATACCTTCAGACACCTCCCTTACTATGAATCGTAGTGAAATTATCGAATTTTTCTCGGAGCCATAAGGAGCTGAGGGCCACTGACTTAACCCTCGGTGGCTTGCAGGACCCCTCGCCACTAACTAGCCTCCAACTACGTTAAACACTGGTTTAAACTCCCTCCGAGGTTTTCTGGTCCCCGTCGAGTCGGTCTCGTCAGCGTTCCCCTTTTCTGCAGGCACCAGTGAATCCGGGATATATACGTACTGTGTGTCGATCTGGTGAGGGTGTGAGTGGGCACTGGGGTGTTTTGAGAGAAAATCTGAGTCTGTTCACGTTTCTGAAACGTACTGATACGCGCCATCACGTTTCTATATGGAATCGTCAGAACGGACCGCGGGCCCACCGGCCACCTTAAGGCTTGCGCTTACAAATTGTAGCCGATGCAGTTTTATGACCACGACCATAATCGCATAACGCGCTTCTGAAAATTGCCTCGTGGCACGGGCCCCGACGTTCATAGCGGTCAAGTGAATTTGCAGCGGTTGTATAGAGAAAAAAAAAAAATTAAATAATAAACTGCCTGGAATCCGGCGATACGGATGAATCGTCACGCACGTGGAAGCACTTCCTCGCGTGTTCGGTTGTTCGAGATGTAACAAAGAAATTATACAAGAAACCTGCAGTGCTAATGGAAACAAGCTCGTGGTATATAAATTACCGTGCAATTAGGAATCTGGTCGGTCATACACAACCTTCGCGATTAATATTGGCCCGAGGTACAAGCTACGAGGCATGAGACTAGTGGAGAAATACCGCGAATGAATCTGCTGTGACTTCCTAGAGAATCGATTTTTTCGACACATTTCTTGTCTTTTTACAATGATCCGTGAAACTTTCAGTGATCTACGGAATTGAAATGCCAAGGACGACTGAGCTCGAGCCGTACTTTTGACCGTGAAATTTTCGTCGCTTTCGTATACTGTTATTGATAAAAAAAATGCTAAAAAGAAAGAAAGAAGTACCGTCGATCATCAGAGGTTACACGTGTTATTTCATTCTGCGTAATAGTTTGACTTTGAAACGGAAATGATTGTGCGTACAGGCTGATCGTGTATAATGAGGTATAGCGGAAAAGCCGCGATGAGGATCAACGGCGAGTCTCGCATATCAATAACCGATCAGGCATTTCAGACCATCAATAATAATTATCATCTCATGGATCTCTTTAACACAAAGATTTGATGATCAGGAAGAGAAACACTGGTTATAAAGCCACTAAAATTTCCACCAAGCCACGGTGTTCGGAATTTGAAACCCAATTTGCGTCGTTAAGTTTGGCAATCCCGTTTCAGGAGCTGCGTTACTCGACGAGGGTAGCTGGCAGAAGATATGCAGTAGATTTAGTTCGACGTCGAATTGTGGCTGGAGGCGTCTAACTCGATTTTGTTAGTTTAGTTACATCGGCGGCTTCGCCGCGGCCCGTACAAGGGCTCGCAGGGGTTGCTGTGATTAGATTTACATGTGGGCCCTTGTGTTCGCTCCGTAGGCGCTCGGCACCGACTACACATAGTCTAGTAGCCGCAGTCTGCACAGTAGAGAATACGGTGGCCGACCACCATCCATGCACACAGACTCGTTCGCAAGACTCTTGGACCACGCCCCGCAAAACTCTCAGCAAATACGAGGGAAGCCATCCGGAGTAAGAAATTCCTCCTCATTATCCTCAGCGCGAGGTAGCGAGTAAATATTTGAAGTCGAGGTAGGGCAAAAAAAAAAAATGGAAACCTTGAATTAAATGAGGTGACACGATTCTCCTCAGCAACGAAGATGGCCACCTTGTTACGACGATTCGTGTATTTTATGGTTTCTTCGATTGGCCAGTGAATGAATATCGAGAATCTGGTATAAATAACGATTTCAAGGATTTACACTGACCGTTTGACGTGTTGGTCAGTGACGCACCCAATTTCTGTTAAATGAAGCTAGAAAATGAAGAAGGCCGATCGCATCGTACGATTGTTGCCAACAATAGTCCATTACTATGTATCTGAGAATCTTTTCCCGGTCTCCTAGGCACGGCACAAGAACCGCGTTAGTGTACGAATGCATGCATGTGTGTATCTGTGTGGACATGTATCAAGGGACCGAATCTATCTATTCTTGCGTTGTTTACGCTACCACGAATTCTGGTTATAGGAAAGAAGCCACTGCGAATTCCGAGCAATATATGTGTGTGTGTGTGTGTGTGTGTAGGGTCGAGAATTCTATTTTATACAACGATTCAACTGTGAGCTGATACCAAAGTTGGGTGAAAAAAAGATTGGAGATTCGATCCGGAATCAATCGAGAGTGCGAAGAATTAGCATACGTATAAAAAAATAAGCGAATCAAATTTTCCGAAACGTAGAGACTCGTGAATCTTCTTGAATCTTCATCGTTGAAAAACTTTCGGTATTGACGATTACACAATTAATTTACCAGTAGATTTAGCATAATTAAATACTGACAATTCGGATAAAAACAGAAACGATTGATCGGGACAAGATTGAATTTAAAAAAAACTCGATGATTGAATGATAACAAAAAAATTCGCCATCGCCGAATCACTGACCCATGTATAGCTACCGAGCGAAACGCTTCAGAGCGCAAAGCGATTTCTCACGGCTACCCAAATCAAATGGCAATATGGTTCACGAACTATAATTGTACTCTTCACTCGCCATATGTAACGATTCCGTACTCGTATATGGCCCTCGTCGGCCAGGCAAGACTTCCATATAGGAATCTGGGTAATCGCGCAGCTGAAGACTTCGCCGATACCGGGACGGACTCGTCATATCCTGTGCCAAAGTCGTACGGTAATGTATAATATAAAAAAGTAAATTGCAACTAGTCAAAAGCATCCGCCACGATCGATACAAGACGAAAAAAAATAATAAAAAAATCATCAAACTGCAGTCGAAGATCTAGATCAGTAAAATATGAACCCCACGTGACGTCAGACAATCCGTAATTATCCTGGGGATTGACGTTGATGCGATTATATAGACGGAGGCTAAATCGGTTGATTTGATCTAAGAAAAAAAATGGCGAGCAACAATAACTGTATCAGAATGTAGGTTTTGACGGAGTTGTGTCACACGAGACTGTCCTATTCTTTTACGGGTATTGTTCGTGTCAGTGACATCGCGCCCTGAATTAGCCAGACAGCCCCTCATTTCAGTGGTGCCGATCCATCACGGTACATCACTGGCAGATATCAGCCGATTTGGAAAGATGCTTTGAACGGAGAAGCAGTCGACCGGAAACGAGACCCGTCAGAGTCACGCAGTCGTTGTCAACTCCAAGGAGAAAAGGTCGCAAGCTTTTTAAACAGACGGTAGGATACCAACGGGTAACCTTCGATCACTCGAAACGCGAATCATCGACTTAAGAGCGAAACAATACCTGCGACTACCATTACGAAATATTGCGGGTTAAATTACCATCCTATTACACTTATAATTCATAAAGTGAGAGTAGGTGCTTTTCTGCGGGCTGAAATATAATGGCGCTGGTTAAGCCTTCGATAGATTCAATCTGTCGGTGATAAAAAATAGATAATCGAGTCCATCAAACGTCTCGATAGGATCATTACCTGCGTCTAACATTTCTTTTTTGGATTCTACGCCATCAACTGCAGATGATTGCAGACCTGATAGACATAAGGAAGAGAATGTATTTGGCGGATGAAAGGGTTCCTTAATTCTACCCAATTTGCCAGGAGGACTGGGTCTAGGCCTGTAATACAAAAACCCGAACGCGAAATACGAACGATAAATAGAATTCGAATTCGCGACGGGATCAGGGGGTAACTTGGTTTACTTTAGTACGAACCCTACGTACATACGCTATTGGGAAAAGAAAGAGATAAATAAATGGTGCTTCTGGAGCACGAAGCCACAATGCAGAGAGGACTGAGTCGTTTGGTTTGACGGGTCAGGGTGGACGGACAGACAGACAGTCGGACATGAGGATGGGGATGGGGACAATCAAGGGAATCCTTCTTCTATTCCATTCCATCATTGCGGCCGCCACTCACTCGCTTACCCACATCCCTTATCCCGTGTAATTCTGTTACAGCTCTGCACGTTGGGGTTCACTTCAAATTCTGCCTCGCGGTAGTACATAGATTCGAAGTAGAAAATATACGTAGAGTTGCGGATAGCGCGGATCAGGAGATACGTGAGGACCTTGGGGTCATCATTCGGACTGTTATTGCGAAAGCTGGGGAGTAATTAATGATGGAATGGCTAGAGTGAGATTCGATTTTTGTCTTACCTTTGACGGACTTGTTCGGTGGCGGACCATCCCGGCTCCATGGAGGATCTCCGTGCCCCGAAAAGTCCCGGAGTTTGAGGTAGGATATTGTGAGCCTTATTATAGACGCCTTGTCCAGCTGAGAGGTAATGGCGGCGGGGAGTGGGAGCATCTTGGCCAATTCGTAAAACTCGAAGTTCTCTTTACCTCGACGCGACCGCGCAGCGTCTCTGCTCTTCTCTTTCCGCAATTCGAGGATACTGTAAATTTAAAATACACATGGCTTAGTTAATCGGTCCTTTCAAATTTCACGAGAATTTTGTATAACGACAAATTTTAACAACCATTCAACTAAGCACATATGATTGGTCTACTATATCGAATATCCAACATATAATCAGTAAATTAACAAATCTTTTCAGGTTCGGATGTCACATTTCATGGTATCGTTGATCCATTTTTTCAGAGCCGCAATTTAATATCGACCATGTTTTCAATTTCTTCATGAATTCATGGTCAACGTCGGTTTTTTATCATCCCAATCGCGAATCACGACCCCGGTGTAAATTTTTTGTCTCATCAAACCGCCAATTGACGATACATGGTGGTAGTAATATCGAGAGTAATATCGGAATATCGCTGATCGCCACAAATTGCCCCGCAGTATAATAACACAAAAAACCTACAGTACATGGTTGACCATCCACCACTTTACGACAAGTTGCCCGTAAACATTATAGCAGTGGTCGGAGGCAAGCATCGAGAAGATCGAACCAGCATCTAACATGACTTTACTCATCCTCTAAGAGAATAAAAGTTAGTCAGGCGCGCGATGCAGTCGATCACTTCGATTCGATATTTAAAATTCTATCTTCAGAAAAATCCAGTGACCATGTTCATCAGATATTGATGTACTGACGCTTAAGCCTAACACTCGTCCAGTGTAATTCTGTGCACAGGTCAAATATAATCTGCATAAACACATTGTCCGGTTAAATCGAGGCGTGGCTGGGGCGTCCGTCGGCTATCTGCGTGGGCGTTGTGGTCAGTGTTAGACCATAACGTTTGTGGGCAGCCGCGTAAATCGCATGCATTGCTGTTGGCCTATCCTTCATCGACGGCAAACACTTGCGGAAGTAGTGTTTCGAGCCTCACTGACCACGCCCAAAGGGCCGATTCTCAAGCTTTCGCGCGGTTTTGCATTTAAACAGGGTAGAATTAACGCTGCTGATTAAAAGTCTGCCGTCTCCTCCGAGCCCTCGGGTCGCGTAGTCGTTACCCGCGAACGCTAACGAAGGAAAAACCGGTGTCCCTTACACATGGATTGCTCAAGCAGTTTAGGTACTCCTCTAACGTCGACAATAACGATTAAACTCTAGAAAGTTTAAAACACAATGCGAGTTTTCGAAAGGTAAATTTCACCGGATATGGGTCTACCTTAAAGATCTATTGATAGAGTACGTCCGTTAAATTCCCCTCTGTAAAAAAAAGCCATTTGCCGGCGGCAGTTAACTATACGAGTGGAATATGCAAGAAGGAACTTTCGAATTCTTGGTACGATAAAAATGAACGTATATCCGTGCAATGATGGGCTTTGAGGTGGACATGTCGCTTGGGATAATCAGATGAGAATTTTCTTCTGGCATCCAGAGAAGGAGGCACGTCTCTTCGGAACGACCCACCGAGGGACCCTTCAATCTTAACACGGAAAAAAATGAGGTAGTACAATTAAACGCGCCGTTTAAGACGAGAGGGTTAAAAACAAGAAGATGGCTTTTTATTGGCTCACTATTACGACGCTTAACGACTGTAAAGCGACGGTATTGCCAGTCTACAGTTACTCCCTGTACAGAATCAGAGAGCGTCCACAATCACAATACGATTATGTACGCTAACGCTGTACAGACTGCGGTCTCCCTCGGCTGCGGTCTATCGTAAACTCTTGAAAATAGAAGCAGAAGTCGAAGTAGCAGCGGAAGAATAGAGCCGGGAGTGAACGAGGTCGAGGTCCGCGAGCCTCTTTGCGAAGCATGAACGTCTAGTAACGTGAATTTCGTGTCCCTGTTGTCCCAGTGGGGTAATCGGGACTACTTACCCTCCCAAGGATTCAGCAGACGCTAGCAGCCTCCGTTCTCGAGTATTTCTTCGCGATTCTTGCGGGCGTCTCTTTCGATGGAGAAACTTAAGAGCGAGGGGCGTATAAAGGGTTCACCCGAAGTCCGTAAACTTTGGTGGGTGTACTTTTCATCTCGGGAAATAGCCATCTCTACTCATAATTGGCGATTAGAAAATACACAAGATCAAATCTAGCACCGTACCCTATTGATGAAGGGGAAGCAGGAACAGATCGGTTAATCTTCTGGTCAATGTACGACAAACTCAAAAAGCATGCGCCATCAAAGGCAGCCGAAAGGTTAACGAAACTGACTACTGAAGAGTTTTGTCATCAATAGCCAGGATTTGATAATTCTTGAACCTCGACTAGTTTGCGAGATTTATGGTGAACTCGGTTAGATATATCCGTGCGAGACGTTGGGTCGTTGTTTGCACGTGAATTCGTAGGTGCCGAGGTGCGGGTTAGTCGCTGATTGAAAAGCACCCTGGGGAACGACGCCCCTTCGTAGGCTCTGAAAATCTGTGAAAATCGTTGATACTAAAAAGCCTGTGGATAAAGCCTGCCCTTAATCGGGTTATCGGGCCTAGGCCTCCGGTCGAGTCGCACATGTGCCGGGCTAAAATACGCGCCAAGGGATGAAAAAAAAAATTGTGGTGAATTTCTATTTATTTGCGCCCTAAGTTCTTTTGTCACTCCTAATCCGCGTCCCCATCTCCGACATTTTTTCGATTCCATGTTCAATTGGAATTATCGACGGTCAATCGTCCGTTCGATTCTAGTTCGTCGGTGTATTTTTGGGGGTGGAAGATCAGCCCAGGGTGTGATTAGAGCTTGGACCTTCCGGTGCTGATTGCGCAAAGATAAAAGGGAAAAGGTTGCTCCTAACGCGGCTACAGGATCTTTTTCCTTTTTCTTTTCGTCTCGCGTTCTTCTTGATCCAGGGGTTTTTTCCCCTGGGATCTAGGAGAGCGCGGCCGGCCGCCTGTTCCTCGCATGTACCAGAGTGCCCGACGCGGCCGACTCCAGACGCGTGAAAATAAAATTAAGCCGAACTTTCGGTCAAATTGGTTGAAATTGGGCGGCAGCTCCGTTATCCCAAGGGACGCGAAGCGGTCCTCTCTCTTTATCCACCTATCCCTACGTATACACACTCCTTTCTCAATTCCGTTGGATTCAAGATCGCGACCAACGCGGCACCCACCGCGAGCAGAATTCCGTAGGTGAGAGAGACGGTTTTAGCAAAAGGTAAAAGACAGAGGATACGGAGGTTGTAGGTATAGTTAGGTAGTTCGCCGTGTGTTAGTAACGCAGTACGGACAAACGAGGGCGTTGAGTGCCAAGCATCAATAATTCAGTAGCCGACTATGACGAGATTACCGTCAGCCCCGCGCCTCGTATCCGAAGGCAAGCGGACAAAATCCGCATCCCCCTTCCTCTTTTTTGCGCCTTTTCCTCGTTCGTACCAATATACACATAGAGATCAGGGTGACATGATCGTCCTGTTTTCGCATTCAAAGAATCATCGCCGAGTAAGCTTTTGATCTTCACTCCTCCAAGACGAGCTTCTTTCGGGTCGGAAACATTGTAATGCGCGGCATTGCTCTGCTCGGACTAATTCAATTAAGCTTTTCTACCGCGCCACCTCGATCTCGACCACCACCTGGGGGCATGTGTCCGTTCGTTTTGGCTCCGTTCTGACCCGTACGTAAGTCGATATGAGGGAGGTGGCGAGCTGGCAGAAGAGGGCCAAGTGCCCCGGGTCCCGTGGGGGCCGTAGCTGAGCGCTGCCGTACAAAGCTCCTAATGTTACGGCTCCAGTTTCGACATAATTTTCCTTCGGCCCTCGGTACGGTTATCGACGAGGGCTCGCCGAGCCCGCGCTTTTTTTATAGGATTTGGACAAAGAGAACCTTATTTCCGGAGGCCACGACTCGCCGGGACCCGGGACAACGAGCGAGAGCACATCGGCGTATGTATAAGACGGCTTGGAACCAACGTGGACGAGGAGCAGGCTATAAACTACCCGGACGCATCCGCCGACGGTAAATCACACGCGAGTGACCGACGCGCGCATATATGCACCGGGACCGTTGCAGGTATATAAAAGGAAGGTGGATCAGTACCTCGACGACGAGAGTAACAGAGAGGAAATACTCGATGACGCTGAGATAAGGGACGGCTTAAAGTCTACGTGCCGGGCCTTCCGATGCTCGTGCAACGAGCCTGAGAACTTTTGGTGACCATCAAGCTCTGACTCTGCACTGGTGCGAAGTCAGAGTCTCCGTTGGGACCGGGAACCTCGTGGTCTTATGGGCCCATGGCGCGGGCGTGGTTGACTCTGGGGGCGCACGTCCAGTACCTCGTTTCCGGACATTCTCGCGCTCGGACTTCCGGGGACGTGAGGCCGTAACACCTCCCTCCTTATCACCTAGGCTTCGCGGACGTTCGCCTAACTTGGAGTCAACGGCCACGGATCTCACGCGAGGCACGTAGGTTTAATTACGCGAATCACCGATCACAGTGAAACCAACCAATGATGCTTCCGGTATATATCGACGAAGACCGTTTTCCGAAAGCATCTCAACCGGATCCTTTTCGAAAACCGGAAAGAAATACTACCGGGGAGATTGGGGAGAACGAGAGTGGAACCTGGTGGTGTGGCACCCCCTTCTTTTTTTTCCGAGGTGTTGACGGCTCCCCGGGATGCCCCGTCAGCGGTCCTGTGATCGCGTAGGGGTTTACTGCCGCGGCGTGACGTCCTCGTCCGTATAGTACGAGCGGGTCCAACACCCTATCTCCGTGCTGGTTCATCCCTTGCACCACCCTTCGCGTGGCATTTGCCCACCCAGCATGCCCATATAGCCATGACCCATCAGTGGCTCGGTGTGACAGGACTCTCCTGGGACGGGCCAGTATGGTCGTTCGCATTTTTATAGCGGGTAAGAGCGAAGAGGCAAAGCATTTTGTCAGGGAGTCTTCCAATTTGCGATTCGTCAAAGAGAGACGTGGCAAATTCGGGCGGAAAACACCTTTGGCCTCGTTGCCAATGGGCGAGAAGAAAAAATGTTTCTGAATAAAGACGTTCAAGCTCACCTCTGTCTCGTGCTTTCTTTAGCCCGAATTACATGCTCGACAGTTTCTCAGTCCTTGGCCATGTAATCTAATCAATTTAAGATTGAGCGAATTATAGCCGAGCTCGGAGTAAACGATACACTGTGACAAATGACCGGTACGTACGTGAGCCAATCAAAGGTCAGAACGAACGAGATTCATCACGGCTGCCTCGTGCAGTGCAGAGAGTTCACATTCTTTGTTTCTCGTGTTTCAATATAGCAGGTGGAATGTTTCCTCGTTTACAGAACAGCCTATTTTTAGGCATCCCGATTAATTAAGAACATCATCATTGTTACAGGTACGGTACATCGATCAGTGGACTGGATGGTCGAGCAACCTAATAGGTGGTCTAAAAACCAATCACGGTGTATCAATGTTGGTTTGGGTTAGGGAACCCGAGCTGTCAATATAAATGAGATTTTTAACCGTTGATTAAGTACTCGGCTCATCGTCAGGGTATTCCGTCCGAGTATCGCCCGGTGTAATTTACACTTCGAATGAGTTTGCTTCATGAAAATTCAACAATGAAATTGAGCAGAGTCCTTTGCTATTAAAATGTGAGTTTAATAATCCCGAGCCTTCCTTTCTGTATATACCGTGTAGCGCCTGATTCTGATCGGTTAATCAGAATTAGGATAGGGTAAAAACTCTGGGGCCTCATTTGACTTATTCGAGGAACAAATTTCACGCCGTTTCTTCAGTCGCTCCGCTCTCAATGGATTTCTAGTCTTCACCCGCGATACGACATTCGAGTAAATAATAACCCTAATCATAAACTCCACCCATGGCATCGTTCTATTCTTTTCTTAAGCGGTTTCTTTCATTTCATATCTATACTACACATTGTTATTTATACCTATAAGTAGGTACGCGTCCACGGGTTGCCGATCGCTCAATTGCGATTGCCGTTATGTTCTAGAGTCCATTAAAAAATCGTCACACAAATTTAACGATCTTTCAACCCCGACTGACACATTTTTTATCCCCAGCCTGGATGAGACTCCTTTTTATTGGATAGAAAATTAGTCAGATTTTCATGATAATGTCAACCCCAAACGGTTGTTGCGGTGGATTTTAATTTTCTTAGAAGGACCAGTGCGTCGGTAGAGCAAAGAAATGATCATGTTAACCCTTCCCAGTAAGTTCCACAGACCATGGTATCGAAGACTACCTTATGCAGATAGGCTTTACGTAAATCAGTTCGATCTGACATGCATCGGTACACAGCACAAACTTATCTATTATTTCAATAATAACAAACGTGTAAAACATTGTATAAGAAGTATAAATGATAAATTTTGTGTGAAACTAGTACAGGTACGTATACAAGAATTATATGTGGTTATTGGTTGTGATATGATTATTATAAATACGGGCGATTGTTGGCCACTCGTGGGTATTGCGTTATTATAGACATATCAACAAGTAATAATACATTTGTATGAAATTGAAAAATGCGGTGATTGTTTTTCAACTGATTTCACTTCTCCTTGAATAATCAAAGTTCGTTATGTATACGTGTTATTTGCATCGAGTCAACATGCATTTCAAAACAACAAAACCATTTGTCTTCATCAATTCACAAATATCTCAACGTTCTCATGAAAATCATTATTTCTTATTTGTCTCTGTACATATTTACTCAACATTCCCTAGCTTACATACAAATTGAATTTAAACTTGTCACAGTATATATACGCAGACCTGCGTTAATCAAGTAGATACGCGTCTTCGGTAAAAAAGTATAATTTCACTTGGCATGCGCTACCACATTTCTACAGGTGCCAATAGCATCCATGGTGGTAACCTCAATTTTTTTTATCGCGAAACAACGCGTACGAGGCTCTATACAGTATTAATTCAGATCTTTCGCCACCGATTGAATACATTGAATCTATTCAAGGAAAAAAATGGTTGTAACGCGAAAATAGCTCAGGAAATCGACCGTCGCTTCCGTATCATCGACCGTTGTGGCCCCAGGGTGTACAGATCACATATTTTTTTGACTATTCGTCTAACTAACTTTCGGGAACACATGTAGACGAAGTCGATTCATTCTCATATTCTTATGATCAGTTTTGATTGAAATCAGGATCCCAATCTAGTGCAGGCATATCAATCATATCCGGCAATCGTTAGCAGACGTCGCAAGCCGACTGTAAGTTTCACCGTGAAATTGAATTGAAAACCGTGAGCAGAGATTCTTTGATCAACAACGATCAGCGGTATCTAAAATCATACTGACGATGAGTTGTGAGTATGAACGTTGATTTTTGTTCTACAAAGTGTGTACAACGCGACAGGTAAAAATGACCACGATTTGATACGACCGATCTGGAACGTGGTATAAGAAGATTTTTGTCAGTAGATGACTACAAGATTTCAAAAGCACGTTATATTACTAGTCCACCTTATTATTAGGTTGAACCCTCGATCTTTTGACCCATTGCACAGGTACACGAAAGAAGCCAACGTTGCTGATGGTCATGTCAGGCAACTGGACATGAAAAAAAACCGACTTCAAAACCAAACTGCTCAACCGATTTTGATGAAATTTATATGGGACCAATCTGGAAGTATACCCTTTCGAATAAAAAAAGAATTTTCTAAATCGGTTCATAAATAACGGAGTTCTGAGGGAACGAACATAAAAAAAAAAAATACAACCGAATTGAGAACCTCCTCCTTTTTTGAAGTCGGTTAAAGAGTCGAAGTGAGTCTTCTATAATATCTTCTTTTTTCCAGTATTTAGACCTCATCGTATGACTAATTCACTCGTATTTGGTGGCGATGGTCGATCGTAACTTTTAGAAAATATCGGGGTGGTTCTAATAAAGTCGTACGGTTCTTGTTGTATGACGTTCGAGAAAATATTTGCTAAACAGAATGTAGTTGATACATTATCAGAGTTCAACCCCATTTATTTCTATATTTCAGTTTGCAAGATTATAGAATCATTCAATTTGTATTCTTAACATTTCTCCAATGCCAATGATAGGTACGTTTCTTTGTTACCGTGCAATTCGAAATATCAAAATCGAGACAAAAGCTTCAGTACACTACATTTTCATTCAATTGTGTCTCTATGGTGAAGAAGACCACGGATCATTCATCTACAAAAAATAGAATTCTTAAAAAAAAAATCGGCAAAACTTGTGAGAAGCTCAACAAGTTAGTTTGAGAAATTTGAATGCAAGTGAACAATTTTTGCAAATAACACGTTTCTGTGAGTCTTGTTGCATGAAGCGATACTGCGATCGCAAAAATCATCGACGAACATCGTTCATCTAAATTCAAGTGTATATGTACATGTACGGTATAGAGGTATGTAATAAGTGAAATATAAGAGAAACAACATGCCCTGGCTCGAGGAGAGGACCCTGACTCTGTTTGTACGGGACACAGAGGTCCGCCGGTACGAACCAGGAGTGCGCGAACGCGGGGTTGATGTTCAGAGGCCCGCCGCCCCCTTGGTGAGGCCCTCCGACCCCAACGCCGACCGGACTCTGCCTCTGGAAACCCCCGTAGTCCATCGCGACCTGATACGGCAGCATCCTTCGGCCGTATTATCGTTCGAACTCTTCTCCCGTTCGGGGATTATTATTTAATCACTCGAACGAATAATCAGTTAATTGTTCAACCGCGGTTATTATCCTTCAAACACTTGAACAAAACACCCTCACGAGTCTAGCGCGATTTGCTTCACAGGAAGTATATCTTCACGATGCACCTCACACGCACAAATGATGCCATCGACGTCATCGTCCGTTGCACACTCGCGTGTAATTAGCACACTCCAGAATACCGAATGACACTGCGAGACGCGCGTCTACTCCACCTTGTCTCTGAGCATTTTGATCGGTAAGTATCGCGACTCAAGGTAAGGTCATCCTCTGCACGTTGTGCGTGGGGTGGTTCTCGTCTCCCTGCGGGGTTGTTGTCGTCGCGTAGTCGCGTAGTCGCGTGTACCGATCCCCCGCGAACGATGCGGGTGGGAGGACTGGACGGGACTGTACCTCGGGTGACGGCAGACAAGAGTCACAGAAGAGGAGACCCCGGAGGTCGTGGAGAGGGCGCGCGCCGGTGTCTGGGCGGAGCTTTTGTCGCCCGAGCCTCCCGAACCGCCCCGCTGACTCCGGGTCGGTCGAGGGCACCCCGCACACCACGTGGCTCACGTGGCCTCCCACGCCGTTATTGGGCCTCTCGATTCACTCCCGTGAACCGGAGGGAAACACCTCCTACCAGGCAACGGAGGTAAACAAGATCCCCTCGAAAGTCCCTCTCTCACTCGACCACGAGGTGTAAAACGGATGAAACGAAATGAACCTCCCGATATTTTCGAAGCCGAGGATACTTTTCCTCGAGGGTTACGTGCATTGTTCGCATGTGGAACACCGAGCGTCAAGGTTCACTGTTCTCATTCCTCGAATGAAATGATTTAATGTGAAACTCTGATCGATCGATTCGCATCTTTGACGTCAAATTAGTCGTGACGAGTACCAAAAATTCGCAACAAAAGTCCACCTCGGGTTTATCAATGAAAGAGTCCTACTATAATGACACATTTGTCACATAGACTGTTTGGAATTTCTGTATCAAGTTTCATTACATTACATTACATTCATTACTTTTCAACATTTGAATATTCATGTAACAGTTTTCAAACTTGAATAGCATTCTGGAATTTCATAGCCGAGATTATACTGAATTTTATATACAGAATGTTTTGAAAATTCGGCTAAATACTCATATGATATGAAAATTCGTGATAATTTAATTTAAAAATGGGTCTTCACTGCAATAATTGCTGAATCGGATCATAAGATATTGCAGAATTAACTTCAACATGAAAATTTTGAGCTTTCAATTCGATGGACTGTTGATAATTGACTGAAACACCTTTGTCACCGAAAACTAGAAAAGAATCATAGCATCTTTTGAATCTCCAAAACAGTTTCATAAATTTAATAGAACCATATCAATATTACGATACAGTGATTGGAAACTCGGTACGTTTTTTCAATATTAAGACACAAATATGAAATTTCAAGATGTTTTGTCTTAATTTCATTCAAATCACCAGGATTTGTAAATTTCATTGCTGTTTGTATCAAATCTTACACGGAATCGTATAATGTAAGGGTTCTTATTTTCTGAACAAATTTTATGACATCTGTTAGAAACAATCCAATGAATTTCTGTTGTTGATTCTGTTCTTCTTTTCGGAATCATTTTTGAATACGTTTTATATTCTATACAACATACAAATTTGTTATTTGGAGTTTTAAAAAAATGTCAAAATCAACACAAAATGACGACAAAACATTTGATATAACCGTGTGTACGCGTACTTTGACCATTCAGGAGGCATACCGACGACATTGGTTTTTGTGAGTTTGCGAAATTCCGTTTGATCGATAAAATAAATCGAATTTACTGTACCGTGAAGCAAACAGGCAGTACAATATACCAGACTCCAGGTAATATGATTTTAATACTTTCATTCGAATGGGATACTTGAAACGGTCGAGTAATATGTTCAGAAGAATGTGGTATGTAAATTGTAGTCTCCGAGAGACAACTGAATCTTGGTAACTTTACATTCAAATGTCTCATGTACTGTTTCAGGATTCCGTTCCCTTAAACGTTTAATGCAAATGTTAATAGTTAGCCAGTGGTTCGTAAATAACGAAACACGAGCACACGGCACAATAACTGAATCAAGATACAATTCGAAGTGACCTCAATGGAGACACTATTATATAAAAAATCGTATCACATCGAAAGTCGAATTTGCACGAAGAAGCAAGTTCATTATAATCACCGAGTGCGAAATTTCAGCTATGAAGGCATATATTTGCCAAAAAAACATGTTTTTTTACAACTACAATCGTAATCCTTATAAGTGCACTCACTATGCATGGGAGGCGATTGCTCGAGCTGCCCATACATGGCCGAAGAGCTGTGTCGCAAGCTATTGCATAATAAAGAAATATAATTCCTCGTTGAATGTGTTTCGGTGCGGTTCCCATGTCAAACTGTTCTACAGGAAGACGCGCAGCGTCGTTGATCAGCGCGAAGTGCATACGAAAAAGTGAATACGAGGCTTTGTCATTCAACGCCAACCCCATACTTCATCGTCATAATGTGGTCAGCCATTCATTTCAAATTACGCAATCTGACGTTACCGTCCTGACGTAGGAATAATCGTAGTGAATGCAATACTACGTCGATTATACCTTCGACAAGTCACGAATCAACAACTATACACATTTGAAAATTGACTCATTTTATCTTCTCGACTGCCCTACAGACAATTTTTTTTTTCGAACTAGAGTTTTGAGAAATAACTTTGAAATGAAAATTCAAATTGAGAAAATCAAACTGTGATAGGAACAATTTCGAAAACTGTTATTCAACTTTGAATTCGAAAACTTTAAATTTCGAGCAAATAAATACTAGTCTCCGAAGACATGGAAATTGTTTCTGTCTTTATCAGCGAGCTTGAACCTTCTGAGGCCACGGCACCGATTCCTCGCGCAATCAACAAGTTGTTCGTATACGCAACCGAGGCCTACGTCGGGTCGCCTACCGCGATAACTGGGCGCCGTAGAAATCGACCCCCGTGCAGTTTCGGTGGGTCGAGTATGCTAAATGCTCCAGCTTACACTGTAGGTGGGTAGATTTCGGTATAATGTATACATTCGCGTAGTTGAATACCCTCGAAGCGGAATTGCCCTGGGTGTGCAGTTTACGAGCGTGGCTATAAGGTATGTAGGTAGCTGGTAGGTAGTTCGCGAGGGCCTAGTCTAACGTCGAGTTAACTCCGAAACCCAAAGCCAAAGCCACCCCGGGTCGGCTTGGCTCGTTCTGGAACGGACGGCAGGATGGAACACACGCCGTATCTTAATGCGGATCAGAACCCGACGCAAAAGTTATTCCATGCCTGGGAATTAGACCGTGCAGGTTTATCAGACCTGCGTGCACACAAACTTGCTAAATTAATAGTTCCTCGTGCGCGATACGCGGTTATGCCATACCGCCAATTACCCTGCTTGCGTCTACTTGCTACCTCCGAACATTACGTTTTAGGTACCATACAATTATACGAAACGGTGAAAATGACAAGAGTGAAAATTCAATTTTGTTTTCCCAGTCCGAATGTTGAGGAAAAGAAATTTGGGTTTCTGAAACAAATATACCTCAGGATCTTGTGAGGTATTTCAATCTCGAGACAAGGCCAAGCGAGAACAATGATGGGTGAGTCCAATGAACTGGTCAAACCCAAGGTAGTGTAGTGGGCACATCCCTTCGTCACAGTTGTTACACGGCCGATCTTGAAACACAAGAGGCGACTATCTCCCACACCGTGGGGTATATGCAGTCTATTTCTTCTCGATCCGTATTATCGGAGCTGCGAGCCTAAACGAAGTTGTGTTTTTTTTTCTTGTCGGCAAAACCGTGTCTTGGCTACAGGATCAGAACCAGAAGAACGGGGTATAAGATCCACCTTGACAAACCGGTGAATTCGTCGGGGTTGCCGAAATTAGTGGCATGTGACAAACGGCATACCGCCGCGGCCGTGGCACACTCCAATCAGTTTCTAATATCTTTTTAATACCTTCCGAGTGTTAGATCTTCCGTTTCTTTCGCACATTCCACAGGTTGGTTGACAAAAAGGTTCCAACTCTGCGTCAGGTTTCTCATTCGGAAGATCCCGCCAATCGTTAGATACTCCTCGTGGCGGCTGGTCATTTGCTCTTGGTGGAAACCGTTACGTACTTTGCTCTTTTCTCGGTTAACTGGTTAAATCTCCCTCTGCATGCCGCTGCTACCCAGGCCGAGGTGTGTGCCTGAGGACTCCGCGGAACACGAGTGTCACGGTTCGATTGCACGGACATTAGGAGGTCTCTTCGGGCGAGTGCGGATAGTCGCTAAGCCATGCGTGGCACTGCCGATCTCGATTTGTTGCCGTTTTTCACATTTTTCATCTATGCTCGATTAGCTGATCACTGGACCACGATCTTGCCAAGTGATTTCATAAATGTGACAGGAAACGAGTCTACATATACATTTTCCAATGTCTGTTGTAAAGGATAAATTCGGTACAGAGTCAATCGATCGCGTAATGAAAGAAACAAATTGAATTTAACGGTTCTCTGATGGCCCCGCGTCTATAAAATTCTCGATCTTGAACCTGTTGATGAATAAAACGAAGGCAAGGTGAACGCATCCCTCGACGGGCTCCGGAGTGGCGGTTTCGTCCAGGCCGAAGGTGCACCACGCAGCGTTGACTAGAAGCACTTAGCATGCATCCCCTGGCATGAAGGAATCCTTATTGTATCGTTGCACGTGAGCGTAATGCACAAATATGAACCTAGCCTGCGGGTTTGTCCCTCCGTTTCCCTGCTGCATGGTCCCTTCCCGGTGCCGGTGATAACTCCTTCCTCATAATCATACATATGGATGCCTCGTGTTTGTTGCCCCGCAGCCTGGTACCCGTGCACTTCCACGTTTACTCGATCAACGGGCATTGTCTTATGCGATAGAGAAATAGAAATAACCATCGTTGTGTTTACGGGCGACTGACAAACTTCCCATGCCGCCTCTACTCCTTCAAGCCTTTCTCTCAATCCACTGTCTCTTCACAAGCCCATTGTATGTGAGCTGCTATTTGCATTCGGTATCTTTAGAGGTAAGATGGATATCTTCGAGGTGGGTTGCGGGTGATTATTAATAACAGTACGAAGGGATAATCCTTCGCCTCTTGATTCGGATAATATCCCTTTTACGCGTCTATAGCGATCGGTATCTCTAACCCTTGCCTCGGTCGTGTATCAGCGTGCACATAAACGTCGCCCTGTGGGTAAAGAAAGGCCCATAAAATCCGCCCTCGTGGACGCGATAAGAGTTATCTCAATTCTCTAATTGAAAGTTAATTGGTCCACCAGTTAGTCGCACTGAGGTCGCCCATACCTTCGTCCTAGCGTAGAGGATGCTCCCGGCCTAGGGCGGCAATTTAGGAACACCGTACCTACAATAACGAGCCCCTATCTCACGGAGCTTCGCTAACTACCTACACCGACCTCGTGTATTCGCGTACCTGGGGCAAACCCCACGTCCTCGTAATAAACTACCCCCTTTTGCGTAATTCGCCTTGTTGCTGGAATTAAGGAGAAATTGCAATTGCTTGCTTCTCTCTACACCGTTGTTTTTATTCCGTTTCAGTGTGACGTCGATAAGCGTTTCGTATTCACGCCAAGTAATTCGCAGAATGTGTAAAATTCGTGGGCTCCTGTAATTTTTCAAATTGCATCACAGTCTCTCTGGCACCCCCGTGTCGCGGCGTTGAACGAAACTCGAAGGGGGCCGACCGACTAACGAGACGGAGTTATTTGAGGGTCTGAAAAGGAGTCGAACAATCATAATAATCAAGTAGGTACAATTCGCGTTTATTGTCGGTGATTATTGCCCTACACCCTCTCGAACGCGTAGTAAATAATAACAAGCGTCACCTCGCGAACCAACCCGCTACCAACACCCCCTGGTTCGGAAGAGTGGCTAAATAATAAGTGGAAGGTAAGAAGTTTGCCGATAGCGGTACTCTGCTGTCTAACAGATAAACTCGTGAAATATTCAACCCACTCTTCCACCGAGGAACCCCTCTTTTATAAATTAGATCGCGATTATAATACCACCACTGTGAAATTAGGTGCGGGCAGGGTCGAGACACTCCTGCACCCCATATTTTCTTCAGAACATACAAAAAAGAAAGAAAAAATTGTCGTTACCACTCCGTATCGATAAGTTTCAGTCATATAACGAGCGTCCGGTGGGATTATTGATTGATAAAGAATGTAGCATGTGTGGACAAGCGGAGGTTCGCGATGGTTCTAATATGCATTAATCGGTTTCGGTAGTGATCTTGATGGATGGCGTTCCGGGACGCAAGTGACACTCGAAGTCAGGGAGAAGCTTTCTTCGCAAATAACTTTGCGTATACTCTCTTCGCACCCTCGTGGTTTCGAGCCATGGGTATCGCGAACACCATTATAATTACGTTTGTCTTCCAATTATGCCTGTCGACGAGAAAGATTAGCGCTAGGTCCCCAGTTCCCCTCAAGAGCGTTGTTCTGCCGGGCAGATATTGGTGTAATTCTTTTTTCTTCTCTCCTTCCTCAACACCGAAGAGGAGAAAAAAAAACTAACCCCTCGTTGAACGCTACCCTGTTCAATACGCTACCACGGGCGGGCTGCGGGTGAGCCAAGAGTTCGCCTCTACTTTCTCCCCTCCTCCCCCGCCCTTTTTTTTTATCTCACGAGAGAGCGAGCGAAATGCGCCCCGGACTCACTTAATTATTCCAGCTTCTGTCCCCCAGAAAGAGGCGGATTGGTGTAACTTTGTTTCGACTACGACGCGGGGAGCCAAATTGTCGTTGAGGGACTATTTGTCTAGACTACCGCCTGGCGCTCTGTCTCTCACTCTTCTTCTTGGCATTCCATTACCGCCACCCATAACCGGAAATTCAAGCGACTTTAATGCTTCTTCACGATTTACCCAAAACAAAGAACGGCGTGAGTTCATTTTTCATAACTAATTCAACCAGCGCCACGATCTTCAGGATCGGGTAGCCAAAAATGCCGAGTATTCGTCCCGATGTCGTTCAAATGCAACGTGTGGAAAATAGAACGATAAACAAGTTGGAAGATAATCGTAGATCAGGTTAATCGAGGCTTTGAGTCGCGGGTATAAGTGTGCAGCGACATCCCGTACGACTAATTGTAATGCTTGATCGCCATTCAAGAGAGTCAGAAGCCAACAATCGTCCTGTCAATTTAAATCTTGCTGGTGGTGACCGCGGGGCTACTAACAACGTCTGTAGAAACAGAATCGTGGCGATTCCTGCACGTCGTTCTACCACCACGAACTGCTAGCTCGATCTAATGGAGAATGCTTCGGCAGACTCTGCACTCCGTCTCTGGGAACATCGGTTATATATTCTTTGTTTCCATTCCTACATCTTTTTTTTATAAACTCTGTGTCATTTTAGAAAAATTCTTCGAAAAATTGACGCAATTGTGATCGACGGTGCGACTTGATTACTGATTGTTTCGATGATAGAATGACGAGATCGTGAGTCAACCGCGTATGACGATGTCGCATTCGCGGATTTGAAAAAATAAAAGACAGTGAATCACGGTATGACTAACTTTCAATTATCCATTGTCGAAGATTCATCAATTTCCTTAATTCGCTAAACGTTTCTCTACTCGGTATAATATACCGTTGGATAACCGAAAGAACAAGGAGCTCGAGACGGGAAAGCCTTATCTGCGAAGCCCCGCGAAAGGGGACCCTGCCCATATACAATGGGGCCGATTTTGGCTTGGAATCTGGCTGATCAGTCGATCCTCGCAGTTGATTAGACTCTATTTACTCGAGGCGAGTTTAGCGGCTCCGACCCGCTACCCGCTTCACACACATCGCCCCTTTGCGGCCAATCAACCTCCATACACAGGCACGCATTGCTGGGAGCCGGAGGCCATGTATAGACAGTTTCAAACGTCCCCCCTATTCACGAGTCCCTCTACTTTCCGCTGCCTTTCAGACTGCGAGCTTGTCCTGCGTATGACGAAGCTGATCCACTGATTTAAACACCGAGTCATCGAAAAAAGAGTCTTTATGAGACTCAGAGCCATTGTCTTCGCCCTGGATGAGAAGAGTCTCTTGAAACTGTCTGTAGAACGAAAGAAGAGACCAAGATGTGTGAGGAGCGTGGCATTCGAAGATACCAGTCAGTCGGCGTATGTAGAGTTCGGATGGCGGAGGCGGTATGAAATAGGGACCAGGGGATGAAATAACAGGGTTCGACCCTATCGACGGAGCAATCAAATCCCCCTTCAAGAACACACTGGCGCATTCACTGAACTTTAAAATCAAATAATGCCTATTAAAATAACAATACGCGACCCGTGTACCAGGTTAAACATTGTTTCGCTGTAGAGACACCGCCATTTACATACGAGATCGGGTTACGTAGATCGAGTTAGGTGCCTGCCACCCGCTAATATAAACCAATGCGTTCGCGTACCGTTGGTTAATATCAACCGTGACGGCACGGTTGATGTAATAATGTAATTACACCCTTCGACAAATCGAGATAGACTACCAGCAGCAGTATGCAATGTCCGCGGTAATCAAACCTTGAATCTGCTGAATTTCCCAGGATCTCGGATAAATTTCACAAGGATATCTCAAAGATTCTTCGGATCGCTGATCCACGCTCCGTGACACTTGTACAAGAGGCCAAAACGCTCCCCAACATTCCCCAGGGAGCGGAGGGCGAGGGCAAGCCGCCGAGACCTTTATCTACGTTGTCATTCAAGAGGAACGAGTCATGGCAACATTAAACTCGGGCGAACAGCTGATCGGCTGAACAGCTGATCAACCCTGCGGTTCAGTCTTGCAAAAATCTAAAGATCAGCTTGTAACTCTGTTCTCTACATTGAAAAATGAGCTGTGCTCTGATATTTCAGGTTGATGAAACGGTAACGTCGATTCTCCGATTGTAAGAATTTCGATGACCGATTTAAATCGCTGTAATGTTGCATAAAATCAGGCAAATGCTGACGGTGTCGACTGAGAATGAGGCAATGTGGTGTGAAATAGCCAATCGCTCACGACTACCATTGGCCGCGAGTGGTCTCGTTCCGAATTCTCGAAGTTCTTTGTCATTCGGTCTGTATCTGCGCTCCGTGGGACATGAATAAAATGGAGACAAAAAAATCAATTCTCTGTTTTACCGAATCGATTAGGTATTTTCGGAATCTGTGTGAAGTTTTCCTCACTCGTTCGATCGAGGCGTTAAAATTGTCGAAACAACTGTACAAAATCGCAGTTACGTGTACCTCCTGTGATCAGAGTGAATGGGTATATGATTCGCAAATATCCGTAGCGAATTTTAGTGTCGAATCGTAGAACGACTAGAGGCTACACCGACTCTGTACCTACCTATATATACCTGGGGATCGCGTGGGTGACATGGTGCGAACGACAACCGGATGCTCAGGGAGAGCCCGATACTTCTACGAGGTTCTCGCATCGTCGTCTGCAATTGGCATGCGAGGCGCGCGCTTACATATTTTTGGTGGCTGCCGTCGAGAATACCAATTTCATTTTAACATTCCAATAAAACGCGGCCGATTTGTTTATGAGCGCGTTGCTGCAAAGGTGCGCGTCGTATCCTACCTTGTATTAGTGCGTGTGTCGTAACTGAATGGGGGACGGAGGGTGCGGAGGAGACTCCACTATGGGGGGCAGGGAGAGGGGCCGCACCCACGCTAATACCCACGTCAAGGCGCGCCATGTATGACCGCTGATAAATATATAAATATATATATATTCCTGGATGTGTCAATTTTTGGTGAAGATAATAGAAAAATTAGCAAAAAAAACTGAATAACTTTGTCAATTCTTGCAATATCAAAAAGTTCTATGCTCATTTGATAGAGGCATCTGGTGTGAACAATTTGAGATCAAAATGACCTGGATCGGTCCAACGGTGCTGCTGCTTCCCTGCAACAACCGAGTAATTTTGTATTTTTCTATATATGGCGTAATTTTTATTAACTGAAAGTAATACCTCATGTAAAATATGGATGACAAGTTTGAAACCCTCTTCAAACATCGTAATTTTTTTTGTATTTTTTCCAACTCTCCGATTCGAAAAAAAAAATTCTTCCTGAGAATTTTTACCTATTTAAAGGTGTATATACCCCCTTATAGAATTGGGACGTCCAATAGTATTATTTTACAACGGATGTGTCATGAAATATTTTAGAAATGCAATCAATCGCCTTATCGAAGATCCGAGCCAGCACATAGTCAGCCCTACTTTCGTCGCGACACTTTCACCAAAGTTCAATATAGTTTCGCGTGTATGTCTACTCGAAACGTGGTGAACAGTTCGAGGAGTATGGCCCGACGTCACGTCGGACTCCGATCACGAGTCCCACGCGTGGCGATTTCTCCGTCTTTAATAACCGCATGATCGCATTTCAGGTCCCTTGGTGAGAATTTATAAACGTGTCCTCTAACGATGCGCTCGATTAATAACGAGAAATGATAAAATGATAAAAGTTTAGATCGCGTGGCGGTAAGGGTGGTTGAGGGATTGCCCTTTCTCCGGGCGCCCCCTCACCGAAAAAAAAAAAAATTCGAGTGCCATCAAGCTCGTAATTTTGTGGTTCGCGGTAGAGGAGAGTGAGAGCCGAGAAGCGTCGGTAAAGATTGTGGAGATAATTGTTAAATTATTATTTTTTTACTTCGCGGGGGCATCGTGGGCCTCTCTGGTTCGGCCGTAACTAACTGCCTGTCGGAAGAGGGCCGGAGACTCGACTGCGAAGGGCTCGGAAAGACGAGCTCTAGGTAAAACGTTGATATACCTAACGCGTGTTTTAGCCAAGCAACACGATATCGTTCTGTTTGGCACGGACCACCGATACCATCTCCTCTATCCCGTATAACTCGCAGATGGTCGTGTCGACAAGTGAAGTCTACCAGGTAGAAGTCCGTTGTTACGACTCTATCTTCCTACATCTGTGGGTTTTCCTTTCAAATTTTCATACTAAATATTCAGGATCGGTGTACGTCATTTTTAGCGTGCTATTGGCTATGTTCATTATCGCAAACTGCAGCGCGTCGTGCACGTCGGGTTGCGCTTAGGGTACGTGATGCACGCCCGCCACACGTGGCGGCTGCCATTACCCTCGTAAGATTCATTCATTTTCTTACCGGATAATGCTACCGTATTACCGTTCTCTCGGTCTGGGTCTGCAGACAACCAGTGGACATTTGTTTTTGAACCACGTTCAGGCCGAATCATTAATTCCATAGGGTATCGCTAAAGTAGTGTTAGGCGCGAGAATCGAAGCATGCGAGGCATGCGAAACGCACGGCTACGGTTCTTTGATTTTTCGTCACGTTTCGCAAATCCCACACTACGCGGAAGCATTCGCGGTTCCTTTGCATAATCCACCCCGACTTGACACCTCGAGCGTAATTTAGCACGAATTTACCAATCCATGCTCGAAACACACAAAACGGTATCACGTACAATTTCTCTGAGGAAATTACTCGCGATCACGGTGTCAAAACGTGATTGCTCTTTTTTACCTCGATAATAGTGAGGTGCTAAAGCTAATTTACATGGCTGTCGATTGCTGGCGGTTGTGCTCAGGGCAACTCGAATGGCTTGACTCAGTCGACGCAACACGCTACACGCAGCGATTTAAGTAAGCAATATCAAGGCAAAAAGAGTTCCAGGGACTAACGACCGCATCAAAGACCGCGGCGTCAAAGATCACCGCCTTGACGACCACTCGGAGGCGATAGGTGTCGGTGATATGTCTATTAGACCTGCGGTGGATGTAAACCGAACGGCGGCAGGAAATCGGAAATTACGATACTGCCGGCAGTATAATGCCGAGAACGTTCGCAGCCTCCGTCTAGCTGTACTCGTGTACGTACAACCGTAACGTAGCCGACACATCTGCCTTTCGGATGGGTAGTGGTGAAAAGGATATAGGATATACGATGGTATGTGACCTAAGATTGCCTTAGTTTCTCGTTACGGCGGCCACCGGACCGGCTAGCCGCAAACCGCAGCGGTAGCCGGTCTTTACACACCTAAATCGACTACGTTGCGATGTCGTATACGTATGCAATGATTGCGTACCTCGGTGGTAGGCTAATATCGAGTCGAATTCTTCTCTTCACAGTCTTCGCTACAGTTTTTAGCTTTTCTGTATCGGTTGCACCCTGCAGCGGTGTAGGAGGGCCGTTAGATATTTGTTGGGGACCCGAAGGACCCCCCACCACGTTCTCCGGGTCTCTAATATCGTGATTCAGAAACAATCGAACAAACAGGGTCCTTGAGGAGGTTCTCGGACTCCGAATTGAGCGCAAGGTGTCAAGGCACTAAGAGTCAAAATTGTAAAAGGTATTCCAAGCTGCCCGAGAAAGAATTCGCCAACAAAGGATCAGCTTTTGTTTATTTTGCAACAAGGTCATTACCTGCTGGGCCGGACAGGTGGTCTTTTCGCACTAAGTGTTTTTAGCTTCGTAAAATGACCTCGAAGTCGTAGTCAAACCTGCCCCAATTCACCCAGTATGGGGTTTGACCGATGATTAAATCACACCTTTGGCTTCGCGATGCGTAGATGTTATAAAAAAAGTTAACGGTGACTTGCGGTAACTGTCCGCGGCAATATATTACCGGCTCCCAGAGGCTCTGCGACACCCTGTAACATCTCTGTTAGCCGAGATCCTGATCTCTGGACGTTCATCCCCGGAGTAACTGTATTCTGGTACTTGAAAACCACCCTGAGCTACCTTCGGTTCCATGAAAGAATGCGGTTGCGTAGTAGTCAGCATCCCCAAAGGCCCGTTCGTACCCTTGCCCGTAACCTGTTCGAGTTTACGAGCCCCTTCAGCCACGCTTATTTATCTGTCTTGGCACTTTTCTGTTTCTTGACAATTTCACGCGTTCGTTAAGAGTCGGTGGTTCTCCGGGACCCAAGTGACAAACAGAAGCCATTTGACCGCGTGCCGAAGGGTTTACAATGCGTATAATTATACGAGGGATAGTCCGCTGCCCGCAGAGATACTTTCCCGTTTAAGTCTCGTGGCTTGTGGCACTCGACACCCCCCGCGGGGTGGATTACAGGATCCCTTCCTCCTGGAGTAGCCGGAACGCCGGAGTGCGTGGCACATTTTTTTTTTATATTCCAAGACCCACTTTCTCTGGATATCCGAAACCCCCGCATAGCCCACCTTTCACTGAACCAGTTTTTATAAGGTGAAATTTTATGGGTCATCCCTTAACGGGACCGAGATATTTCGAGAGATTGACGAATTCGAAGAACACCACTAATTCATAGCTGGACTAGTTTATAGCTTTGAGGTAGAGGTACCCTAAAGTTTTTTCAATCGAATTCTCCAGCCTCCTTCATTCAAGCTGAAAAGTTCGTGGCGTCGCATCTCCCGTACGAGACAGAAAAAAAGAAATTTGTTTGATGCGATTTACGATACCGCGTAGAAACAAGAGTTATCATAATTCAAAGACGTCAGTCCCGACAGCAGTCCTAACGGCAACAGATCTACACAGGAATCGGAGGAGACCAATCTCCAGGAACCGACCCTGCGGTCGAGGTACAGTTAGTCGGTCGTAGGACGGTGAGGGTAGTCAAAGACAAGGGTGGCCAAGGTCGCTGGCTTGTTTTCTAACCAAGTGCATCGAGCGTTAGCACGCGTTGATGAATGGACACGGCGCGGGCATCGTTCCCCCTTCTTCGGGCCCAGTTTGGGTTCGTTGTTTAATAACTATACGCACGTGCGCCGTTTTCTTTTTTCCTTTTTCTATTTTTTTTTCTTTTCTTTCTCGCCCCCTAACGCGGTTGCATCACGTGCCTCCTGTCACGTGAGGGTGTCACGTGAAATACTAACGCTCCTTTTTTGGTCTGTGATCGTGGTGCACGCATGTCATAAGCAAATATAAAAGATCCTCTCTCCGATTGTTTTAGACGCTTTCAATCTCTTGGTGAATCGATAACCATTCATAATCACGATTTTCTCGATGCTGTAAGTCGAATATTGATTTTCTTGAACTTTGTTGTAACGATATTGTTTGAAGTTTGCATTGATTGATCGGGGCGTCGGGCTAGTGCTCGGAATATAAACACACGCGAAGTATATTTATCATTTGAGCGGGCAATTTAGGGGCGATCATTTTTCACGGGGTGGGTTGACTTTGGATCACGTGGTGTTATTGGCCGGCGGCAGGCCAGCGGGCCGATGTCACCCTCGCGGACCTTCATCCTGACTGATGGTTTTCCTTGACTCGACTAACTTTAGTTCCTCGCTCGCTCGCTCGCTCCGCTATATTTGCTGCACTCTCTATGCTGATGAGAGGACCAGATTCGATCAACGTCTCGACGGTATAATATATAACAGGTCCTTCGAGAAAAACAAAAAAAAATAAAATAAAAAATAAAAATACTTCGACATCATCTCTGCACGGGATGAGAAAAGCTCAAAAACACATCGCAGGTTGATTAGCTCCGAGTTTTTCCCAAGTCTTACCGTAAGTCTATGATATTACCAGTAAGTACGGGGCTCAGGGAAGCTGCGCGTTCACACAGTCTGATTATGTGAGGGTGAGGGCTGTTCCAATTAGCTTTTCCTCGAGAGGGGATTTCGCCCGGCTGGTAAAAGCGCATGAAAAAGAGTAAGTGTCCCTCGCGGGTATGGAGATAAAAAGAGTCCCAGATTCCTCGCCGCTCGAAAGCTCCGTGTAACGGGCTGCTAAAGATAAGGAAATGAGGTGTCGCGGCCCGCGCTATAGACCGGAAGGGTGTCTCGCCTGGTCGTGCTTCTCGATGGTCTCGCGCCCCGCCGGGATCCCCCGTCGACTGACTTTCTACAGCCGAGGGGCTTCACCGTCCGTTGATCTTTGGGTACCTTCGCACTCGGACTCTCTCGCCTCAGCTTGCTCCCGGTAGAATGACCCTCGGTCTATAATAGATACGATCCCTCATGACAGCGGACGAGCACCTTACAATGCTGCAAGGGACTTTTATTCCCTTTCTCTTTTACGCGTAAATAAGCTCTCCTGCAGGAATGATTCACTGACTCGATTCGATTGACCGATGAACCAAAAAATCATCCTTCTCATTCCTGAGCTCTACCTACCAGAGGGGAAACCGTATCATCCCTTGAAATTCTCGCATTCACATGTACGTGGTACCTACTCTCTGGCTATCTGCATATCGTCTAGTATTTGCCTTTACGATAGGGAGGCTAGAGAGATCTTTGTGGCGGTATAATTAAATGCGGGGTTTGAATGGCGCAATGGAACAGAAAGAGAAAGAGACGGATAAAATGTAGGGTAAAGATGAAGGGAGAATGAGAGGGATGTTTATACCTATGTGGATCAAGATTACGTTTGAAAGTTATGAAACCGGTTAAATCAACCGAGAGATTAGATCGGCTCGACCGCCACCGAGCCTTTCGAGTTATCTGTTGCGTCGAGATAAGAGCTTTTGGGTTGGCTTCGAGCTTTACGTGAAGCCAAAAACCGTACATCTGTTATGCTACTGATTAACTATCCGAAACAAAAAAGAGGATCTAGTCCTCGTATCATTTTATCGGTAGAATTTTGTTTCGTCAATGATTAGGTGAAATCCTTGTTCCGCTTTGGGGCTCCGGCGGAGATAAGGTAATCATTACAATGTCATTACATACAATTAGGCCCCTTGTAACGGGGGAGGTAGTTTAGGAAAGGTCACCCCGCGACACCGGTTTACGGAGCCGTATGAATATCCCATCCCTCCTCCCAGCCGACCCTACACCGCTGTGCCAACAGCAGTTTAAAGCCAGCAATCACATTGCATAATACTCCCATTAGATAACATAATCGAAAGTGGATTTATGCCGAGACGGGTGGAAATGGCGCGGGTGACGGGGACGAACCCCCTTTTCAAGCGATGCTCACGGGGTCGCGTCTTCCGGGGAGGGTGATATATTAGTGTCTAAAATATCGCTAATATTTATTGCGAATCGAACGTATGCGGTAACGGTGCGAGAGTTGGACGTGAAAGAAGCCTGAACATTCGTATCGCGGTTAGAACTTGAAGTATTAATTGGTGGCCATCTCCCTCAGGTCTCGTTCGAGTTACGCAAGACTACTGTTGTCAACTTTTCACGAAGGCTGCGCTTCGTTTAAATGCAAATCACAGTGAGAAAATTTGCAAGCATCCCGCAATACGTCTCCGAGATATAAAACAAACCATCGGCCTATAAAACGCGACTCTTTCCACTCCGTTTCTCATTTCCCCGGTTGACATATATACGTACTTTCTTCCTGTATGGTGTAGAACTCACGTGCACATTTGTCTTTGCGTAAATTCCTTCTCATCCTCTGCGGATTTTTCCTATTCCTTTCGCGCATTCCATGACGATAATGAGAAGAATAAATTTGGCCGGTAAAATAAGACATAAACTAAAATCAGCAAACCTTGTGCTCGTGCGCTACATGGTCACGTGTTACAATAAATTCGTGCCCAATCGCGTTTAACATAAAGTTAAATAAAGAATCGAGTATGATAATAGAAGATATTCCATTCGCGTGTAGAATTGCTTCAGCTTTCTTCGCTTCATTACAGAATATCTTATTAGTTCGCACTATTGAGGGTACAAGGTGTGCATGTACGGTCCGGTACGTGCTGAGGTTCGAGGAGTGCGTAAAAGAGGATCCGATTTATTTTTCTTCATCGTTATCAAAAAAGGAAAAAGAAAATAAACAGGATTTAGATGGTAAACGAAAATGGAGAATATTATTGTCTCCTCAAACCACGACCCTCGAGTCACGAGAACCCCGTAACAGATGCACCCCACTACCGCAAGACAGATTTTTAAAGTCCCCAACCCGATGTTACGAGTTATAATTCCCCAACCCACACTTCATCCCTACATCTGGTACTCGGTGCTCTGATCCTGGCAGTAACAGTCTCAAACGGCCGTTAGATATTTTCCACCCGATTTCTCCCCACTTTAAAACGCTAAAATTGAACCGCGTCAGAATCAGTCCGCGTGTGTCTATCTCTCTCAAGTCACTTATAAAACCCAAAAAAATTCGTATCACTCACGAAATCGATTTTTTGAACTGTATCAAGCGAATATTTTACTCAGATTAGATGATATTAACTCGATTACAGTGAATATTTATCAATATCGCGTGTCTAATGACATAAGGCCGTAAGTGCCAATATACGACTTTTTGCTTTTTGTAACGGCAAATGGTCGTATATATTTTTTAAACCGTATTTAGACTAAAGACCCGAAGGTTCGTTCATAAACGTTGGAATTTAATACTAGGTCAATTAAAAGCAGAAGGTCGTATTTACTGGTGAATACGACCTTTCAGTCCTAACTTCACAAAAAAATAATGGTTTTCATTAATTGTATAAGGTCGTATCCGCCAAAAAGAAATGTAAAAATTGGCGCTTACGACTTTCTGGTTTTAACTGCGAAAATTTTTATCGAATTTTTCAAGACGGTAGTTTTTTCAATTTATCTTTGCGTTTCATGAGTTTTCACAGCTATTCGCAAAAATCATGAAAAATAAAAACAAAAAAATTGGCGGGTACGACCTTCTGGTTTTAGCTGCGAATATTTTTTATCGAATTTTTCGAAACGTCTGATTTCTCAATTTATATTTGCGTTTCGTGAGTTTTTACAGCTATTTGAAAAAATCATGAAAAATAAAAAAATAAAAAAAAATGGTGGATACGACCTTCTGATTTTATCTGCGAATATTTTTTATCGAATTTTTGGAAAAGGCTGTTTTTTCGATTTATCTTTGCGTTTCATGAGTTTTTACAGTTATTTGCAAAAATCATGAAAAATAAAAAAATTGGCGGATACGACCTTCTGGTTTTACCATTTTTTTTTATTTTCCTCAAAAATTGTGATGAAAGAATGACGTATCTGCCCAACATACGACCTTTTGCATTTACAGTTTTCGATCTCGTAATTTCAATTGATCTAATAGGTTTTGATCATTTTTAGAGGGAAAGGCGAAAAAAAAATGATACGACCTTTTGCCACCAAAATCGTGTTTTTGGCGCTTACGACCTTATGCCATTAGACACGCGATATAGGTTTGCGAGAAGAAGAATGCAGAGCGACAGAGATTGAACGCGGGGAGTGAAAAAATGTTTGAGGACGAAGAACGGGTATCGTGCCTAAAACAAAAGCACGTTTCCGGTTGAAATTAATTGAAACCTTCATTGCATTAGACCGAGTCCATTTCATTTTCCTGTCTTTTCGCTTTTTACGTGCTGGCACCGTAAATGAGTTTTTCTTGTCCTGCGGGCCACCGCATGATTCATTTGGTAAATAGGTCCCTCACCCATTTTCGAGGCTATTATAACTTTAAATAGTATCGGTATTGTCTATTCAGGCTCAGAGAGGATGCGATCCAGTGTGGAAGGAGGCTGGATGGGCAGTCGGGGTTCGGTAAACAACTACGGTCCACAATCGGACGGAATCGAATACACAAGATTTACATTTCAGTGGGCGACATCGGGTCGTGAGTCAGCGCTATTCGAGGACCGACTCTATCAATTCTGGGAGTTGATTGGATTTGGTGGTTCATTCGAAGGAGATACCCGGTCTCGCAGCTTCGCGACATGTTCGAAGTGAGCTGATTACGAGCCTCCCGCGTGGTTGCGAGGATCAAACTCACGCTGAGATCGTCCCGTGGAAATTTCACGCGGAGAGAGCCAACCACAACTTATTAGCATTCTTAGTCGAGCGAGCGGAGCGTTGCAGCTACACCGCTAACGCCCCATCGCTGCGTAATCGAAACCATGCCCAAGTAATGATTCGACTAATTTTTTTGTTCCATATCCCCGATGTCTGTAGAACAGAAAAGAAACTATACGCCACTACTGAAATTAGCTGGGAAAAATTTCATTTCCGACTAACATAATGCCAGCTATTACTTTTACATCGATATATCGTATAATCGAATATAGAAACAATTTTCTTTATCCAGTGCAATTTGTATCATACACTCGATCATTATATGTATACCGTTCTATATTTGTAGTGTGTGAGTAGCAGCATCACGAATAGCGGTAAGTGAGTTCTTTGAAATTTTTCCTATGGTAACAATGCAGTCCCATCAAATATTTCATAGGCAATAAAGCAACGTGTTACCGGTACTTTTTCATCACTATAATATCAATTAGGCTACGATATATGAATCGACGAACACCGCGCACCGTTTAGACAATGAAGCTATGACGTCCCAACGGTGATGTCATCCTCGTTATTATTCGATAATGGCAAGTCCTTGCCTCTCCTTCATTCGATGGTCCCTGCTAACTGAAATTTGAACGAGTGCAACTGTACGACATTCTTGGTCTCTTTTCAACGTCCCTGTGCACAGGGAATGTTGGAGTTGCAATAATTCGGAACGAAAATGCTTTCGCATTCCCTCTGAGCTGTCGCGGGTCATTTGTTCGGCATTCAGCTATTAATCGGCGCCATCAGGTGCTGTTTTGTATTCAAACGTCGGGCTCGACCGACTGTAGTGATCCGTACGGTCGTTTAGGAACAAAATTGCGGAACTGGAGTTTCACAGGCTTCGGAGCGGTTCTTCATCCAGCATGATGAAAAGAGTTCGCCATGATTAAAATCTTTGTTTAAATAACCGCGGGATGCGAATTGAGATGAATACGTCATGGAGCTACGGACTCGTCAGGAAATCTGTATAAAGACGATCTTGAAAGCGCGAGCGTTATGTTCGTTCAGGCGTGGAGCACGCCATTGAATTCTCACGTCTAGAGGCTGACGTCGACCGGCTACCTCCGGGCCCTCGGGTACTCTTCGCCCTCTCATCTCGCCGGAGCGTCTTCTTACCTCAACAGCGTCTTGAGGCCCATTCAACAATCCGAGATACGGTAAAGAAATGCTCATTCAGGCAGCACCTGAGAACTTAACGCTTATACCGGGATGGTGTATAAAAAATCGGGCTCATCGGGCTCACGACTGTTGATAATCGTTTAGGGCAAGTTAATCGGGGCAGAGCGTGACACCGATACAATTTGTAAAACTAAGATAGTAAAAAGTCGACCATTTAACCAATTGCGATCGTCTAATCGTACCTGGCTATACGTGACAAAATTGATTAACAGCGTTTGGCATTAACCTGTACCTTGAATTTTATACCAACAATGGAGATCGCGGGTCATTGAGTATCGTAAAACGGATTAATCACTCGGCCATTTCCCGTTCATACGCATTCGCGGTTGGAAATAACCGTTCAACAATCGGCCATTATTACGTCAATTTCTAATCGTAGGCTTAATTTCCTTGAAGAAATTTCTCATCGGTTCACATCGTTGACTCTCAGGACTGAATTGAGACGTAACCGAGTCCGATAATCAATTATCGTAAATTCTCAATTACACTGCCGACCATCTCAAGAGGACGGCATCATACTCGTACAGCTTGTTCCAAGGAACTTCACGAATTCGTTATCCCAGTGGCCTAGTAAAGGTTAAACCTCGTTCTCCCGATTCTGGTCACGTACTTTGAAAATTTGAATGAAACTTTTCCTCGAATTAACGTAGCGTAAGTCCATCCACTCTCATTTCGCCTATAATTATCTAATCTCCCCCCCCCCCCCAAGAGAAGAGCCGCGAGACGTGGTCCACCGTGGACCGACTCTGGTCGCTCGGATTGAAACACGAAAGATAACGCTGCAGCGCGGGGAGGTCAGCGAGGACCTGCAGTTTTAGACGAAGAGGCTGAATCTCTCGACGCGGAGAGCGATTCGTTTCCCACGCGGCTCGTGCTTTGCTTTACCTCGAGTCCGAGGAGGGTCGAGTTATGAATGAGAACCAAGATGCCAACTCTCGACTCGATCCGATTATGCCTCGAGGATCAAAGCCAGAGTCCGCAGTCTGGCCACAAAATTTTACGCTCATCGCTCGAATGGTTATTGATTTGAGGACGACGCGTCAAATCACTCCCATGCTCTCCCTTTTTATCTCTTTCTCTCTCTCTCTCTCTTTCGTTATCGTTACCACGAAATTGGCCAATTTTAACATTCTAATACCATAAACAACGCCGGGTTGGTCCCGTGAGGCTGCGAAGTCACCACAACTTGCAGAAACATAGCGATTCGCAGATTCACTGTGAAGTCAAGGCCCCGATTCAATTAGATACGAGATGAGAGTATCGGAGAGGAAAAATCAATTTTCTTTAATGAATATTTGTTTTCGATAGCAAATGGGTGATATGGACGAAGTGAGGTGCTTTTTGATATCAACGTAGAGAAATTCGTGTAAATTCGAGAAGTCTTTTGGGTCCGGTTAAAACCCTAAGAAAGATGCTGACGGAACAAACCGCAGCTCTGTACAGTGTAGCAAAATACGAACAACGACTGCATATAACTCGTGATGTAAGGAGGCGACGGGCACCGGAGGCAGCGACCGTGACACGTCGATAATGATTCTTCACGCCTTCCGCGTTTTTGTCGACTATACGATACCCCGACGCTACCCACTATTCGAAGTCCAATAAAGCCCTTCGAAGCGATGCTATTGTCTACAGAGTCGAGTCGATCGGATTCTGGACCCAGTGTGATCACCGTCTCTGTTTCTGTCCAACAATAGCCACTTTTTTTTATCCGCTACGAATTAATTGTATTGCGATAAAAGTACATCTCCCCAGGGGTTGAACGGCACTCGACTCCACACCGACACGGCGAATATAGTCGTACCTTGTTTTTTAGTCTGTTACATTTACGTGAATTTCATACCGCATTATCTCTCATCCTCGGTGACGTGCACGCTAGACATGGATGAGAATCTGACACACATGTTGAAAAAAGGGCTTTTATGACCTCGCGACCGAGATGAAAGATCATCTCCGGAGATAACTAAGGTACGGATATTTCGAGCTTGTTCTGAATCTCCTTCGCAGTCGTCGTCATTACTCACGGGTAGAACTCATCAAAGTAAATACTAGCAGAGGCTGTATTGTTCCCCATTCCTCAATCACGGCCACTTGATTACCTGGTAAAAACGAAAAAAATATTCCGTCAGGTTGGCTATACCTTCGTTATTTGTCAGAGGTTTTAGTCACGCATGACTAACTCATTCCAGACTACGCGCCCGCACCTTACGGTCAAGATTACTAATCACAGCCTTATCGAGCACTTCCTTCAATCTCTTTTGTAACTGCCCAATGAGTTGGAATGAAATATGTGTACACTGATGAGAATGGGATCAGGAATTATGTGAATGAATGACCATGGTTCAGAAAAAAAAACAAATCACTCTGAAGATTTTTCCATCAATTCTCAGTCGCTAACTGAATCGACTATTAACACTGTGAAGCAATAAAATTGCTTTTGTTTTTAGGTAAATAATAAGAACTTCCTATTATTGACATACTCCGTTCGTCGATCGCTACTAAAGAGAGTTACAAGTTTTTTTCAGCAACGCCAGCGTTTTTTCAGGAAAAACTTTGTTTTTTGTCTTCAAGTCGTACTCTGACAACGAGTCGTTGACTGAATTCAAAGTTATTGACACAGTCATCGTCTCGGTCATGATCATCTAGTTGAATCGCGAAAATATTACCCATAAATCGATTGGAGCTATCATAATATCTGCAGTAAATAGTGATTAACGAATTAAACTTTGCCGGCAAAATCCATGTCGGTAACAACGAGACCTTTTCCGCCTCTTCGACCGGCCGAGCGAACGAAGTGCTGCCGGGTTCCGCGATTCTCCGCGCGATGGCAGCACCTGGTGGCGTAAGCGATGATATAGCGCCTAACGAGTCGGTGGCGCGCAACCGCGTTTACACCCCTGTCAAGATGCCCCGCGCACGCGACGCAACCAGTATGACGCAGAACGGAGGCTGGAGGTCTGACGACCGGAGAGAAAGAAGGGGCGGATAATCGCGCTAATTGAGTGCAGATAGGCCTTGTTGACGGCTCCCTCATTACGCCAGCAGAAGCCAGAGGGGCGACCAACCCAACCGCACGCTTGTCAAGCCAGTCCGACCGGCTACTATACTTACCCGTCACAGAAAGTGGGATCTGAGACGTGGGGCCCCTCTGTAATCTTGCAACTTCAGCACCGAGGCAATTTTTCAAATTGCTGTACAATTGATCAAAGAATTTGAACAGCGGTTTTCTTGAACGCATCGAACCGAGATCCCTTTTTCTGGCTGCATAACTTTCTCGGCGTTCTTAATCGGCGATCTTTCTTCTTTTATTTCATTCATCTCTTCGGTGCAATTGATAATGTCTGCCAATGTTCACATGTGAGATCGTAATCGCGAGGGCGAAAGACTTACAGACTAATTAGAGAATAACCTTTATTACCACGAGTTAACGACCTATAATTACGAGTTTGCTGACTGATCTTAGCGTTAGCGAGCACTAAACACTCGTGGGCAGGGTTCCATGACGGATCCAATCACAGAATTTGATCGGTCGCAGAACTGAGTTCGAGAGAAAGATGCCGATGATCAGTCGATCAGAGTCAGCGAGTAGCTTCTGAGTGAAAGTTATAAATAATGGCGAAATTACTCTCATAACAATGGAAGTGCAAAACTTCACGGGTCGACTCCCGCAGTTTCCACTTATGAATACTCGACGATGAGCAGTGAACAGGGTGCACGACCTCTTTGGAATGACATGACGATGTAATTTAAACTACAGGAGTGGAGGTCCTGGCCAGTGGCCACTTCATACCGAGACAGCCAGGACGCATAACCGAGTCCAGGTAAAAGTTTACATGTCAAAAGAATATAATATTCTCGTGTTTCATGTGCTGTGAGAGGGAAGCCGGCGCAGCACTGTCCGAACTTATATGAGAAAGTGACCACCGCTTGTTCGTAACAAAATTGTCCTTTCGGCGAAGGCATTGCAATGGTATAAAATTTCGATGCGGGTGGGCAGATTTCTGGTCAACGGTCATATTATTCGGAATCGAAAGGTTTCTTGACTAGAATAACCGAAGTGGATTTGGTTCGGAGAAGAACGCTTCGAGAGGGCAATACCGTAATGAGAACCTTATGCAGATACAATATACATACCCATGGCACGAAGATATACGTGGGGCACGTACGACGCCACGGCATCCGGCCTGGCAACACGAAGATTCTATTTACTTGGGTGCAAAAATGAGGATCCTTTCAGACTATTCCACGTATTTTTCGCGACTCGAAGAAGCTGAGAGGGATTCCTGTGGCATCTTCGCGGCGCCCCGGAATATGCGTACGCGAACATACTACATGAGTGGTTTATGAAATTTGATGATATAGATCATACTTCCCACAGACTTAAAAAATGAATGGCGTTTTCTGAATTGACTTGTTGATTTATTCATAAAAATGTAAAATGAAAGAGTTCAACGAATTGACGTCAAGATGAAAAATCAATGGAGAATATGTTTTTGGATCAAATTCAACTTGATTTATTGCTTATCTTGGGAGAGGTAACAATCGATGTCTTTCTACAGATGAGTAGAAATTTATCGAGGGCAAATAAGACAGCTCGTTAATCTTTAGGCTAGAGTAACTCCCCTGCCCTGGCGTTTTCTTGTTTGAGCAATCTGCCAAATCCATTTACCCATTTATTCGTTTATCCGTTCATCGACGAAGCATATCAGGGACTCGAGAATATAACCTCCGGGAAAAATATGAATAGATTATTGGCACAACGACAGAGAGGGAGACGAGAGAAAGTGAGAGCGAGAAAGAGGGGCGGTGACAAAAGCTCTCTATCTAGCTCCTTAAGGCTTTTCTTATTAAGTTCACATTTTCTCATAAAGTGGCGCGCGGGGCAGATTCTTGGCAGAATACCAATGAGCGGGGGTGGAGACGGATTCCGCCTACTTTTTTTTTCTTCACCTCTCTCACACCCTAGGTATTACGGATTCTTCTTGAAACCCTGCCTGGGGGTCTTAGGTACGCGGAAGCCTCACTCTTTAGCCTCGTGATCGATCTTTGAGGTCAATCTCAAAGAATCAGATCACACGATTTTTGGTTCACTACACTTGACTGAATAAAAACATTTATCGTGAATATCGGTGAAAACATTGGAGATCTGATGTTGAAATTGTCGGACGATTTCAGGTTTAGACATGAGGACGCGGTATGGAAATACGTGTAGTTGGTTATCAAGAAATTTGTACAAATTCGCCTGCAGGCAGCATCTGGCGCCATTTGTCTTTTCGAGGCATTAATCATCGAAGTATCTAAATGACGGGATTCCGATGCATTACCATATAAATGACATCATATTTCTGGTCAGGTTTCCCCAGTTTGTCGGGTCGCCCCGCGCGTGATGTATGGACGTGGGCATATTGGCGAGGCCGCCCTCCCACTACATCACCCCTATCGCCCGGTCTCCTGGTTTTCTCAGTTTCCCAGTTTCCTTGTTGTTTTCTTCACTGCAGCCTCACGCTATCGCGACCCAGCGGCTATCGGTAGCTATCCCATACCCGCCACAATTGTTCCATGTTGAAAAATAGTTCAGGGTATTATCCACGGTACTCGACACCTCTTCCTCTCAGAAACAAAGAATAAGAGAAAAGAAGAAAGGGAGAAAGTCTCCCTCCTTCCTCGGCTCAATTTGTCTCCGTTAGCGTTGACTTCATTGTTTCGAACGGAATAATCTCGAGGCTTTAAGGTGTTGGGTAAGATCACACGAATTGATCGGTGAATCGCATCGAAATTGACATCGATGTGTCGTGACAGGTCGAGAAATCGAGCTCTGAGAATAAATATTTGAATTTTGAGTAAAGATAAGCCGTATGCCGACGTATGGATGGGTCGTGTATGTGTGGTCAGTTTTCGGCGGTCCGCGTAGTGGTCAGTGATCGAGGAATCGGCCCAGGTTCCGACCGCAGAGGTTTGAGATACGGGAGTATGGGAGAACGGGGAGGCTGTTATTTTATGGGGCCAAATTATACACCTCCTGTAAAAAATATGAATATGGTGGCTTCATTGAATGAGTGCAAAGACATTGGACGAACGTTTCGATGAGAAATTTATCCGTCGTATACCAAACGCGCCCCTCGATTCTTTACGAGAATTAATTATAAACAATTAAATTTGGTCCGAGTCTCGATAGAAAGGCATGTACGCGCCCACACCCACTCACAATTTTCTTAATCAGACACGTACTCGAGCCCAAAACATTTTTCGGTTTAATTCGAACCGCCTCATTCTATGTAGTGGTGATTCTCTCGCCTTTATATCCCAAAATCGTGTGAAAGTTAACACGCGTGTGCAGCGAAAATTCGCTGTTAACATTCTCTCAAAAATACCGTTACAGGATTCGTTTAGCCCGGGTTAATATCCTTAGCGGAGAAACACGGTCTTCAATTGAGAAGCTAAAAGAATATCGTTGGAACGGGATATCCACTCGGGTAGGTATAGCCAGGATCACGGAGCCAACATCCCAGGATATGCGTATGTGTGGAAGAATGAGAGAACCGTATTAATAAACCTACCCGTATCTTGGGAGCATCTAAATCTATCGTCAGAAGGTTATAAGGTTGTACGGATGCTTATTATTGGTACGGACCGTGGCTCGGTGATTTACCGAAGGTTATGCGTGTGAACCGTGGTTCACGTGGGCGCGGGGCACCTCGAAGAGCCGAACAGGTGCTGCGACGGTGGCGCAATGCGAACGCCAGTCGCAAAAACGTGCGAGCTTCGAAAATCATCATCGTGATCAGTGATTACCGTCGCCTAATTACCTCGTTTTAGAATAATTCACTCGGTACGATGCGAGTAGCAATACAGATGATTGTACTCCTCGCAGCCTGAGAACTGAATTATTACCACTTTCACTTTTTATTAAAAAATGAATGAGAAAGAATGTCAGTAATTACGGTACGTATTCCGCGTGAAATTGGTCGCACGATGCAATGTATATGAAAATTAATAACGTCTTCACCCAGCTGCGCCGTTCCAGAGTTCGAATGATCAATCGTGCAAATTTAATGTTACGCGAATGATGTTGCGAGCTACCTAATTACAACCTCTGATGTATCCACCGATATCTGTTATTCTATCGCTTCACCATGGAGTTTACTACTCTTCCGGTAGAATAAACCGCGTACGGACTTTTTTCTTTAAGACACCCCCCCGCCGATTGGCTCATCCCAAACTACCCGAACCATCCCCCTTCTTCCTGTCTTCGAACTCCCAAGGAAATCAAGGACCTCGAACACATCCGCGTCCGTGTGCGACGGCAGACTGCACACACCTGTACAACGATGTATCATCTCCGTACGGCCCAGCGCGAGCGGCATGCGGCAGGGCCAAGCGGCCGCGCGGGTATATTTCAATTATTAGAGGGAATTACTCGTGGCGTCCATCATCTCCTATACTTATTTTCCTCTGGCCACGACCACCACAACCGTAGGCCCGGGTTCTATGGTGGCCGTGGAACCCGACGAGGAACTGGAAAGGACGCCGAGGAACCGAAAGAACCGAGATGCCCGGTGGTGGGCATCTTCGGAGCACATCATCAGTCCGGTGAGAAAATAGCCTTCAATTGTGATTACAGGGACGGCGGGCGGTGGCTGACTCGGGATTCACCTCTCCGAATGAATCCACACGTGTGTCCATGTCCATCGCGGGTTCTGTTCGTGTGGGCGGATACCATTCCGCGCCGCGGCTGTTTTAAGTAATAAGTCCGCGCTGCTCGCGTTAGCTCTGACCGCTTTGTCGAGGGTCCCACCTTCACCTGGGGTCGAAAATTCAAACGCTGTTCTCTCCCGTCGTTAAACTCTCGAGCGGTAACCGAAATCGTGCGTGCGATTGTCACGGTCGTGAATTTTTCAGAATCTTGTTAACCCGATTTTTTTTTTGTTTACTTCGCACACGCGGAGGGAGACGAAATTGAACCAAGTACGACTGGTATTAGGCACACGTACGTGGGGTGGTGGATATGGAAGTTTGAAAGGTGGAAAATTACACGAGACGAGCCTTCACGTACGTTTGGCCAAGGTTCGTACCTACGCCATGTGTCCAATTAGGTTCATCCGAGGAGCAATCCAACGATCCGGCAATCACGCCGCGCCGCGAACCAAGTCCAGGCCGGGTGGCGTTCCCTTTACTGCAGAAATCTGCAGGGACAGCGTGTCCGAGGCGACGCCGCCGTCGACCCGAACACGCCCACCGTAATCGCTCGCGGATGTCTCGACGTACGATACCCTTACTACTCTCTCCGATATGTACTTCGTACCATCACAAACTACATATTCGAGGGCCTTTGTGGCTCGTTTCACAAATTAGACTAACACTTACCGTTGTTGATAACACGCTAGTGATAGAAACGGAAGAATGTTCTCGTGGAGTTCTTACCTGAAACAGACGAAAAATAGGAAATTTAGGGGATGTTGAAATCGATGTAATCCCTGCGACCCCCTTACAGGGTACACTCTGGTGGTTACATCTTAGATCGAAATTCCCAAGGACCCGTTGCACTTAGCGAAGGACTCCGCCTAATCTAGTATTGTGCGCGTCAAGGGAGACGCAGGGGTGGCTCCGTTGTAGGTCCAAGAGTCTCGGGTTCATTACCAAATCACTCCACTGGGAGTCATACCGCGTCACATCTTCCGTTTCTTACTACTTTATGCTTTATACCACGTTTTCCAAGGCGCAAAGAGGATTGCCGCAAAGTCTGAAGCTTCTCCAACGTTTAACTTCTGACTACACGTACACTCGTGTGCTGCACCACGCGTGAGCTCACGGTTAAATAAATTATGCGGACGTAAACGTAGGCAGATAAGAGCAGTACGCAGGTTAGGAGAGTCTTAAATTGAATTAAATTGACTCCGAAATTGAAGTACGTTTGATTTTGATTGACTAATTCTTGATGTCAGAAGTAGGATTCAACTTTAGACAAAAGATCGTAGATTCCCGGGCTAATTATGGGCGTAAGCAGACGTCATCGCCTGAGGCCATAGCGACTGGCTTTCTCGGTTGCTGGAGGATGTAGTCTGGAGGCTGAGTGAAAATCCGTGTTTGTAGAAGCGATATCTGCATTCTGCGCTCCGTGCCGAGTCGGGCACGACCTACCTCACGCTACCATGTTATCCGGAATATAAATTATAATGCGATGAATGTATATCTTGGCAATCTTTCACTCTAAATCATCCTCGGGATATGTGGAATAACAACCACTTGACAGTTCTAAAATGAAAGGTAAGAATCCCTCGCAGGAGTCAGAAGTTTTTCGACAAAAATATTTCCAGACCAAAGAAACTCGAATCGATCAATCGGTCGATAAATGGTGAAATTCAATCTGTTATGTTGTTATTATTGAGTATCGTATGAGCAGCGTGTAAGGAAACAAAAGTGGCAGTCTCGCCTACATTTCATTCGTTGGAAGTTATCTGTTGGCTAGTCATAAAATGGATTTATAGGCAGTTTGTTGGGCTATGCGAGCCCGTAAAATTACTATAAAGTCCAATTAAACGGTGATTATGTGGCTTTTACGTGTACAAGAGCTGTTTATACCGAACGACACGCGGGGCGACTCGACTCGGTAAGTCACAACGCCTCTTTTTGGGAGTTGAACTATAATGTGAGCGCAGAAGTTTTCGCTAATGTTCCTCATTCTACGCTCTCAAATTTCTTGTTCCAACAACCTTAATACCCACCCTAAACCCTTCTGTGGTGTTGTATAATCTCACCACGAGTTTTGAGCTCCTCCAGAATTCTCAGCTGGATTAAGGATAACGCAGCTGCTTGCATGCCGCCAGCTCTTTGAAAATTCATTGCCATTTAAGCACGAACTTGAACTTTGTGCCAAAAGTGCATTTCAAGATTTACAAATCCATGAACTGAATTTCGCGATCATTGAATAAATCTTGGCATCGTGGCTCATGACTTTGTGCAAGTTGAATGTGCAGATGATTCGGAACGGTCACTCACGCTGCAGTTTCCCCTCGTCGGGCTGCACCATCGTTCAAAAATTGTTCATTTGTATGCGAGGAGCCACTGAACGTTGACGAACGTGCATTGTGGAAAAATGAATCCAAATTTCGCACATCTGGTCAGAATCTATTGAAAAGGTTCAAATGCAGCGGAGATACGACGACGCCGGTTCCGATATTCTCCAATAAACTGAATCCAACGTCCACTCGAGCTAAGGGTAGTTCTGGGTCATCTCATAGCCGCGTCGTATCAGAATCGAGTCCGAGGCTATCGGTTACAGCTGGTGTTCGGCTTTATTCTAATCAGTATGCGCCGCCCAGCGTCCGTCGTATTGGCGGTCGATCCAGTTTCTTTATGACGTCACTCGAGGGCGGTGTGGCGCGCACGCGCTTCCTGGGGGTCGGTCACTGCTCACGGGGCACCCGCCAAATGGGTATTCCGGAAGAACTGGAAGACCTGCACCGGCGGTCGCGGCTACAAATCTGAACCTTGGGTATTAACCCTCGACCCCATGGCGAGTCACGTAGATGTGGCCAGGGCCCATTCTCGATAAACTTAATGTGCTCAAAGTTATCTTTGATATGGACTGGTGGTGTCTTTGTTTAGGAAGAAGCTGTTGACCTCTGGAAATACCGTTTGAAAAAACCCGGCGAAACTAATCGGGTCTGAAAGGGACCAACCCGTACTCGCCCATACATTGTGTAAATTTGTAAAGCGTTTTTTTTTTCTCGAACTCGATCTGGAATGTGTCGCCTCACTTTATGCGTTTCTCTGCGCGAAGGGAAGCCGGGCTCTTTGTGCTCCGCATCAAAGGCTCTGGGTGATTGAAGTAGAGGTACTGGCTTACCCGAAGCTGGTATTGCGCTACTTTTGCATAGAGCATATCCTACGAGTCTGATGAAAGAAACGTGTCGAATTTCTTTACGGATAGTCAATCAAACCTCGATGAGGTAAGCTGTTGGAGGGAAATTAACTTGTAATCGTAGTTGAAGAAGAGAAAAGAGGATAAAAGTTTGGTGAAAGGTGATAGGATACCTCATCTCGCCGCAAACGGGGGGCATCGTCTTCAGCAGGTGGCCAAGGGGTGGTGGCAAGGGGGCGGAACGAAGAGGAGAGATCGGGCGTCGGGTTAAATTAATTACGAAGGCCGGATCGCGGGCAAACCGTGGCCATAAACAAGCGGGATGATCGGACCGTCATTAGTCGGATAGGCTTGATAATAATATGCATGGCTCCGCAAGAACGAGTTACGTGTTCTTTCCATCGTGTTCCCTCGTTTGCCCTCTTCTCTATTTCCTCTTTTCTCCCGCAACCAGCTGCCAGAGTACTTCGCGTACCGTCTTTCTTTCCTTGCGAGAGCCGCGGCTATTAATACTTGTAATCACTTATGCACTGCCGCGAACGGTTTATGGCTGACCGGGTTTTAGTTGATGAAAAAAAAACAAAAAATCATATACGGCGTGAGGTTTAAAAATTATGAAAACAAGTCATTAACAATCTATAACTTGTATACACTTCTCGAAATAAGATGAAGAACAATTTATTGTTCACCCCGCAAACTGGCCGCAGCGGCGTGACACGTACGTACGTACCTTGCTCGTTATCGGCTTAATTAACGACTCTTCTTCGACTACACATGAATACACTTTGCGATATTTTTTTTCTGGCTATCTCATTCTTCTGACAGTCGAGAAAAAGAATCCTCTCACGATCATCTGGAGCGGAAGCTGTTGCAGGAAGAGAAATTTGTTGCGATAGATATAAGAAAGATTTTGTAAAGTAGAATATGAGGTGAATGTTTTTCAGGTGCATTTCCGGCTTGATATCCGCGATGATCAGGGAGCAGAGATGCTTACCCGAGTCTCGCGGATACGATGTGGGGGTTAGATGGGTGTACGGATAGCAGTTCTGAAAGCGGCATTAATTGCTTCTGCCACGGAGATCATAAGTAATTACGATGCACGACAGGCATGCAACTTGGAGCCTAATATGTTTTGTTTATTTCGCTTGTATGAGCGAGGTTCTAAACAGCCGAGAGATATAAACTTCAGACTGTTATTTCCAGCCGCAAAAAAGAAAGGCCCTAGCTGTATCGTGTATTTTGCGAAAGGCCAAGGATTGGGAAACAGAATTGTACGGTATAAAAACTACGGCCAGCTTATCCAACATCTTGCCTTTCACCTTTTCTTGTTTTCTCACCCAATATCATGATCTGACAGCTAGTATTTTATCCGAGACAACCAATTCTTCTGACAAACATTCAGATGATCCTACCAAAAACACTAAAAGAAAACTCGCGGTCGGAATTTCTGTATAAAAGTCGTCGTATGGACGTCAAATTTCCCACTTAATGACGTCTAGATCTTGTCTTAGCTAAAAAGTGGGACATTTGACATCCATATACGACGACTTTTTAGACAACTTTGAGTTCTGTGCTGTCTGGGTGCGATAGACATATGAGACTATGTATATGCATCAGACACCAGGTGTAGTGACCAAGTTCCGTACAATCGATGGAAGCAAAAAGTGGTCATCTACGGTTTCTTGCCACATTTTCAGTAGGAAAATACCGTTAGGACGAAAGGGTTATGGGCGTACAGAGTTCGTTGTTCTTTGTATAGCGTGATCGTCGATAAAAGACGATAAGGTATCCCCATTCAATGTGATAGGCGTGACGCCACGGAACCAATGGACCAACAAAAGGATCCGAAAGTATCAAGATGTAATATCATGAACTGGATCAAGATGATCCAAGCCGAAGACACATTTTTTGCTCAGGTACAAAGTGCAAAGTGCCGACAGGCAAAATTTAAAAATAGTCCATTATTGAACGAATACCAATACACTACCAATCTGTGGATCGAGTAAAGGCGTGTGTATTTATGTTTGACAAACTTTTCAAATCCGGGTTACGAAAAGTCGCGGGTTGAATATGCATATTCATTTTGGCATCTTCATCAAACCTTGTCGTCATCGATAATTGTCGTGTCGTGAGTCAAGTTTAAAAGAATGCTCGACCATTCCAACCGTTGCGCAACATTAATTGGTATCGGTTACAAAGATTACGGACAGATATCGAGCCGACGCATCGAGAAGACAAATCAAGAGAAAGAGGCCGGGTAGATAAATCTGTAAGTGTACTACGTACAGCGCCAACTGACTTGAATCTTGTCACATACCTGCCAAGTCTTTAGAGAGCAACTCTTTCGATTTAATGAGTCGTTAACAGCTGCTTCGACAAGTTATGGTTATTTTAATTACGCATGTTAATTCGGCGCGTCCAGATTGTATCTCGAGGCGGTAAGATACAAGGTTCATTCTCCCCCGTCCATTAACAGGATCAGAACACCGCGTCGCGGCTAGTCCGGCTCATCCTCCCCGACCAATTTTCCTTCAATTTTTTTACTAGATCACAACCAAGTGGAGAAAATTGAATGCAATTTTAGAAAAAAATACGGAGCGAGACTCACATCAATATTGGTACAGTTGAATAAACGCAATTAGTGGCATCGACACACACAAGAAATCCCTTGCCTCGTGGTCTCACGCGTTCTCTCAACGTTTTGACGTCTCGGTACCACGACGAGAGGCGGTGTTTACATTTGAACTAAACGAGTGTGACATTGCCCGGTACCAGAGCCTGATCGTATTTATGTATACGCTACGCGGAATCGCGGATTGATTGATAACGAGCAGCCCTCGTTCGCCGCGTCAATTCGATACAAAGAGGCCTGCAGTCAGGCCCAATCAGCGTCGCGGCGCTCGTCAAATTACTGGCGTCGTCGCTTCAGTTTATTTCATCGCAACGAGCCGAGACTCCGATCGGCTCACGCCGGAGTTATCCTGCTGTGAGCCGATCGCCTTTCTATTCCCACGATTAGGGACCGACTCGTACCTATATGTATACCTACGTACGCGTTGAGTTTGGCGTTCAAAACTCTTGCCCACGTGACCGAATGGACCGATTCGATCTTGTCCTCCGGCGTGAGTGCTGGTATTTATGATGTATACAAGACCGAGTGTTGTCTTAATTAACACCACTCTTGAGTCTCTGATATTCTCCAGCCTCTTTACCCTCTCCTGTACCCGCCGATTCCGCCCCCTTCGTCGTAATACCATTCCTGTCTTAAGTGTCGGCGAATATTTGCTGGTTTCAGAATGAGGAGAGGAGAAAAAAAACATTTAAAATTTCTGGTGGGCGTGAGAGAGGGATATTGATGAGCGTGTGGATGGTGTTGAAGGATACGTGATCATGAGGTCATCACGGTATACGGTAATTTTTTAGAGCTTCGAGCTGGAGCAGATCTGCGCAATTAATCAATAAGGATTTGTGGTAGAATGACCGCTACAAAACTCGCCGTTAATTACGAACATTTTATTAGGAATGTCGAATCGAGTCACGAGGTAAAATATGGTCAGAGCATCTTATATTTCTGCAGGACGGTCATTCCGGTCTTTGAATACGGGTTAGAGTCAATTAGGGAACTGCTGGTAGGATTAATTGTCAAAATTAGCACGCTTACGAGTCTATTTTATTTATTACACCCTGTAGAGATTCTTCAAAGAGATAGACGACTCCGGGACAACTCGGTACGCGATGAAGCATGCATTATGTATCCCTCGGTAGCCCGAGGTCGCTAAATCTGGCATTTCGCTATTTACGATCCTTTTAATTGACAGCATCTGCGGAGCATCTTCGCCGACACTACTTCAACGCTGATCCTCGGGTAAATCAATGAAAGTCGAAGTTTGTTAGCTTCGATAATTCGATTTAACAGCCTTATAATCAGCTGGTCGTTTCTTCTTCGGTTCGGTTACGTGCCGATATACTTTTACTTTTACTTTTACTACGAATCGAGGAAACTTCCCTCCAGGATATCAAGGTATAACAAGCGGCTTTGGACTGACTGTAAACTAGCTTATGAACTTCCCGATATTCATTTTGTTCCTAGATATTTCCGATTTTGCAAGTCTGACCTCAGATTCTTGATCAGCCTTTCAAGAAAACCTTCAAGTACCAATTTTCATAAGACTTCGAATCTTTTTCCCGGAAAATTGGATCCACCATTCAGAATTTTGTTAATCTGACTTCAGATTCGTGATCAGCGATCCAAAAATTCTCATGGTACCAAATTTCAGTCAAATTCGTTGATCCGTTCTCAAGATACCGTCATTTTTATTGTATTTTTTTTTTTATTTGAAAAGTACTGAACCGATCAAAGCCAAAATCTGATCAGTTCTTAGTAGAGAAAAGCCGCGTCGATTGAGCCTAATTTGTTCAAAATCCGCGCACTCATTCTCATGATATCGTCACTCAGACGTCAAACGCGAAAACTCAACTTTTGATTTTCGGGGAGATTACAATAACTTCCTGTTTTCTCTGAAAACAGAGAAATAGGAAGTTGAAAAAAGCTAGCCGTACATTGACTATTGCTGCCGTATAAGAAAAATGTAGAAAGGGACAAAAAGCGAGGCGAGGACGAGAAATAAAAAGTGAAGAGTGAAGAGTGGAAGCGCGCATCTCATGCCCGTCCACAGCCCCCGGGAACCACTAATTGAAAGCTCGTAAGGCTGATGAAGCAGTCGGGTCGCGCCATAAAGCGTCCGAGTATTAATAATGGCGTAATCAATTACAACCCTCTCGAAGGCATCTCTACCCCTTCCCATACTCGCTCGACCCGGGGTGGCCGTAAAGGGTCGTACAGACGCGCCACCACCGACACCGCGACGTGCTTCAACCAACTCGTAAAACTCATCTGCGGTCATCCTACGCGGTTCCGTGGGGCATCAAATCCATGCGCGACCTCTCTCCCACTCTCGCCAGTTTGTCACGCACAAGATTTTATTTTCACTCTGATTTTTAGGCTCCGAAAACCCCGAATCTTGATCCTGATAATCGCACCTCGTTATTAAAAATGAATCATCGCGAGTCGATGCGTTGGCGAAGATAACTCAAAATTGCGTCACTGCGGTAAACGAAGTCTCAAAACGCTCGGAGCTATTGCCACAGCCTAGATGGCGCGAGGGTGTAATTCTACCTACTCTAAATCACGGCGATGGGACAGGCTGGTGCAGCGGTGATCGCGGAGGTCCGTGTCGTTGAATTCGATCACGAGATGAGGACAAGTCGGCTAGGGGACAACACGCTCCGTGATCCGTGCTCCGAACCGGGAGGATTGATTCGTTGATGGCAGCTCTGAGGTAAAGAGGAAAGGAAGGAACAGGAATGAGTGGGATTGGTCGGTGATCACCGATCGCTACTCACTGATCACCCGGACCGGACTTATACCAGGAAACGCGTTGGAGCCTCTTATGGCAACGCGGCTTTCTTGCAAGACGTCTACCGACCGCTTGCCTCCAGCATGCGGCATATACCATCCAGTGTCCAGGGTCCAGGACCCTGCCTACCACTACAGCGAAGACTGCCAAGTCGGTAGAGTGAAAAATGAACTGGTCGCTTGATGTGATGCGATTTTGTCAAGCGATCATGACTACCGTTTGCTTCACGACCTTGACTGGAGATTTTTCCAGGTTCAAGAATTGTGGAATCGAAACTCGAAGTACAAGTTGGGATAGTGGAACCTGGACTCAGAGGCGAGGCGGTGCGTTCTAATGAATTCGTAGTTCTGCTGTTGACCCGCGATCCGACAACTTGTGATGCAGAAGTAACCGGAGACCGCCGCTCCGGAGATCCTATCGTTGCTGACAACTACGTTAGCGAGCTGAGAAGCGGTTCGCCGTAGGTCGTAGAGGCTGCCGCCTGCTGCCTGGGATCTTCTGGACTCGGTGAGATAAAACGAGCGAACTACGGTCGAAAGACATCCTCAGGAACAGCGTCTATTTCGCGCTACACTGTGGGTATGTGCAAATCATCCTCGGACTCTTAACGGTGTTGATGTCGACGCTGCTCCAATTTGCACATTCCTTTTGTCGACTCCATCAGTCAGTTCATGCTATAGTTTATTCATTCATTTGTTTGTTCTCCACAGAGACGTCCCACATTGTTGGGGTGATAAATTTCGTGTATCTAGATGAAGACTGACGACCGAGCCTGTGCCCAACGTTCCTAAAAGTGAAATCGTGATGATCAAAAGGTGAGGGGGTCGTAGCAGAGTGAGTTTGGGAAGGGGTCTGCTTCGGGCTAACACTGAGTCAGAGTTTGCACTTGACTATCGTAGAACACACGTACCCGTAATTGTATTTGAATATAGCTCGTAAAACCCGTGTGATGCACAATCCATGGACTTTGTGTTATTTTCTTTATTTATGGCGCAGTTTCCTCTCTCAAGTATCCACTTTAGTACTTTGTCTAAAAACGAACGGGGATGAACGAAGGAATGGATTTATCCATCATTTTCCGTGCATATTATGTACCGTTTATTGCGTCCCTTTTTTTGCCTTCGTAAAATGGATCATGAACGTGAAGATGCTGCGGGGAGACAAGAACGATATACTCGGTGGTTGTTGCTTCACCTAGACGGCGACGTTGCACCTTCGTTATTCATAATGAAAGAATAACCGTCGGTATATACAAGTATAACATGTACCCAGACGAGGTCGTAAACTCGGGCAGACTACACATTGTACCTTAAACCCGGTTGGGGTGCCGGCTAGGGTGTAGCTGGGTGAGCCAATGCAATAACGTACTAGTTTTACCGGCAGGTTTACTCTACTTCACTTTACTTTACAATTTATTTCCCTCTACTCGTCTCGAGACGCGCTGCTCCCTTGCCGCATCCACGATTCTCATAACATTTTGCCAGAATCTCATCCCCCAAGTGAAGGTCCAAAGAGGTTTCTCCAAATTAGGTAAAGATCGTCAAAAATACCGAAGCCGAAACATCTTCACCGTTTCGGTCAATGAAAATCTATATGAGCAAAGCGAGTGTTATTACTCAAGTATGGCCGTAAAATTGGCCCAGAGTATGTCTGAAGAGTAGTAACACACGTCGAAGCAGCTTGTGGATGTGTGCGATCCACCTTAAGCAGCGGGGCAGCCGAGCTTGAGCATGACAAATATTGGTAGTGGCGGCGGCCAGAGACTCATCAAACAACTCCCGATGGGACTAGAGCTCCTTTGCTTTCCAGTGCGTGTCCACTTCTATGTACGTAGGCTGATGTAGAAGAGTGGGAGTCACCTGTTCCGCATAGGACCGAAGAAGCCTCAAAGACTGATGCAGGGACGTTACAGGTGATCCAACAAATTCTCCGTACTCCAAAAATCATTTTTATCTTAAACAAAGTTCATTACAACCCTTCAGGGTTGAAATCTTCATCGAAAATTATTTCAATTGCACCCGACATCGGGATGGTCGCGGATATGAGGCCATCTGGACTTGACGGTGGGAAGAAGAAGCGAAGGGAGGAACGATAGTGACCCCTGAACGCAGCTAAATCAACACAGTCGATCTGACTGTGAGCAGTGCAGAGTCATTATTTGCTTCTAGATTTATGAGTTTGTGAAATACCACTAGGAACAGGAATACCGAAGCCTTCTCATCGGTTCGTTGGCATGCCGACACAGAGGTGTGTTCGTCCATCGAAACAGCATCTAGGTGCGTCGAAGCAGGCGTGTAGAGAAGTGAGAATCACTTTGTGCTTAATTATAATTACCAACCATGCTCTCTGAATCTCTCGATAACTCAACGGCTGATTGCCGATTACGGTCGACGGCTCGTCTGCTCTTTTATTTCCGCGGGTTATTTCTCTTCTTCAGCGAGCCGCGGGCTATCGTCCTTTCGCGATACCCGAATCCCAGTTCAGTGACGGGGGAGCGTTGTTTTTTATAATCGAGGAGATTTGAGTTCACGTCAATTTCCGGGTCGCAGGATTTATCGAAGTGGTTCGGGGTATTAGATTCCGTAACGTGTGATTTCTGAGTTACTTAGCGCCAGAAGAAAATCGATTCCCAAGGTGTGTGCGGCCCGTTTTTTCCGTAACAGGCACGCTTACCTACAGGTATAACATCATTGGGCCGAAATTTGTACGTTTTCGGCCCATCCAGGGTTCAATCGGGCCCCGATATCTAAGGTGGGTACCGGTTTGACCTCGCGGCGCGTTATTACACGGACAGAGGTCCGCACCGCGGTCGAGGCGCAATCGGGAATTGATTGGATTTAAATAGTCCCTCTTTCCTTCCTTACCTGCACCTATCCCTTCTTCTGGATCTGGTGCCGTTCGTTTCTGCCCCGCGCGTAATTGCCCCGGTCGCTTACCTCCGCGTTGAACGAAACGAGCAGTTCGCATTCCTCACTCGATTCTTTTTTTCCCACTCGCAAAAATAATTATCATCGAAATTACTGTTTTATAGCATCATATCTACAAGTGCGTAAAACTTCACCGTCCCGTACCTGCGGTGCGGATTGAACAAAAAACAGAATCACCGAGTGCACGAGGAATGCCGTTTAATTAGCCAAACTTCCCATCGCGTGCGGGCGTGGATTTCGTTCTTACTTAAAAGGTGACAAAAAATGAATCCCTTTGCTGGTTTCATCTTCGAAATACTCGTTTACGGTGGTCGATACCGCGTCGCGGAATTATTGAGTCATTCTCTCGACTGTAATTTCCGTTTACGCCAGCTCTCTTTTACCCGGGATCGTCGGAGTCTGGATTGAAAAAAAAAATGATAATAAAGATTCACCTCTCGCATTTTAAAATCGAGCAGCGCACCTCGATCTCTCGACTCGTGTAGTTGCACCAATACATGGTTGTGTGCGTACATATTCATGTGCGCTATCACGTTCTCGCGGGGATTCCGACCAATTCATTTCTAACAGGTATGATGGATTCGTATCAATTACTCTCGGTATATTAACGTCAATATACGAAGCTGATCATTATTGGTCGACTGCGTGCTTCGCATACTGCGAAGGCACAAGACGGGCCGCGCTGTATCCCCCGACTGCGAACGCGTTTTAAGACCACAAGAGAAACACAGGTGATGCACCGATGATCCGATCGTTGTGGTAGTCGTTCTCACAGCAAAAGCCGACGTTGAAGAATCTCGTCTTCCTAAGCTGGACGTTAAATTATCGATAAAATGTGTCGACGAAAAGAAAACCACACGATATGTTTCTTTATCGACTTCCCAATGACCACTGGTCTGTCAAAGTTTGATTTGTGATTCGAGACACGTTCCACGAGGATTAATTCGCGGTTACCGATCTGGTCTCGAAACAGACCGCGAGCAGAAGCATCCCAGAGAAAGTATAAATGTATACGTCGATGAAAAAATCGGCGAGCGTCCATCGCAAAATCTGATCGAATATTTATCATATAAGGAATTTTCAACCGATCAACCGACCCCGATAAATATATATAGAACTCTAGCAACGGTGACATAAAACGCGAAAGGCTATCCGACGTTGCGTCACGTCACATAACGTCCGAGATCCACACCCGCAACCTTCTCATACATAGGTTATCGCAAGGGATGCCAAGACCTCGCGGGTGCCTGATATATCGTCAGGACCAGCATAAGCCAGGTTCTAACCGGGGTGGGGTACTTTTTACGGTGTTTTTATGTCGTCTAGGACCACGTCCCTGCCCAGCCACCATCCCCGTGGGCGCCCCAACCCTCGCCCCTCACTCGCTTACTCATCGCTTAAACAAATTAAAGAATCGGCTCCGCGTCCCAGTTTATGAGGAAAGTATAAATTTCAAATAAGACGAAACCGAGGCTGTGGAGAGTCTGAATAATAACTTTCAACTTTAGTATTTTTACGAAGAAAAAGGACACGTGATATTCGAATCGGAGAGTTACCGGAATCATGCAGGGGGATCGAAAAAACGTTTAATAAGGAACGTGGGTGGCCCCGCGGCCAAGAGACACCTTGACTCCGGCGGCAATTACTCATACGGTAAGCTGGCTTCGCTCACGAAATACGCGTCTCCAGAAGTAAGAGGATCAGGTGTAGCCCCGGGTCGCGTCAGCCGAGCCTGGCCAGCGCTAAGCTCATTGATAACATCGGAATGCTTTTGTGACGTCTCAATTAGCCCCTGGTTACAAACGATCTTCGTCAGTCGGTCTTATTTTTGATCAACCACTCAGAGGAAGGTTCGCAGGATTCAATTTGAATTATCGCACCGGTGTCGATAATTCAAATTGTGCTAGGGTCGAGACAAAAAAAAACTTTCGAAAGGTTTGAGCGAGACATGGAATTGAATATCGGCATTTATCACGACCTCGAGCTGCGCTGGATTCGGGCCAACAAAATTAAACTCCTGAAACAAATAGTCTCCCCGCGAGTTGAAATGAAAAATTAGGGGTTTGTAATACAAAACTGACCTGTCGATGGTGGATTCTCTGATTAATTTGTCTCAAAACGAGTCTGAAGTCGATACAACGTATTGTTATCAAAATATGAAGACAATAAACTGATATTCCTTGAGCCTACGACGTACTTCGATGAAGACAGTCCCGAAGCACGAGTTCTTGTCGCGGTGGACATCCATTCATAACTGCAACGAGTCGGTTTCGTTCGTACAGGGCAACGGTTAGTCCGACGCGGCGTTGTCTCCGCATAATTGGTTACATAAACTGTTAACATGGCGGGTCGTATGAAGGCAGGACAGCGAGTAGTTTATCATACGTGAGTAATATAAACAGAAAAACTGTTGCTTCGGTAGGTATACTATACTGGTACAGGGCCGGGACACCAGCAGCGATACTAATGGTCTGCTGCGGTGAATATCTGTCCGACACAGTTGGGGTCTAGTACACTCATTTACATTCTGCTCCCACATAATTCATTATTGAGCTCTTGAGGCCGAAGAGGTTTCGGGCTGACCCACGTGCCGGAATTTCGACCACGTGGTTAGTAATTGTGCAATTTGCCAGTGAGATAACTTGACGGAGGTCAATTACCCGTGTGGTCGCGAACTAGGTGAACGCGAAATGTCAACGATCCGACGTTCAACCTGCGGGGTGACACTTGAATCACGGGAAGTGACGGACGAGGTGGACTTAATTGGCAATCTGTGATCCGGCGACACGCGCTCTCTGTAATTGGTACAGGAGCATAAAACTATTTGCCAATAAACTGCCACTCGGAGTCATACACGGTATAATAAATTAATCACTGACAGTTTACTATTTTTCGATGTTACCTCAGCCGAGGAATGTGTCAACCTTATTCAGGGAAGAATTTCGTAATTGCAGGTATCTCTGAATCTTATGTCACCGGCTTAACCCCAGAGCCCAGAGACCTATGAGATTTCTATATTTTTTTTCCTGTTGCCACTGTGTGAAAGATACTCCGATCGATCGGAATTTCAAGTGAATCAATATAATTTACAACAGCGACGTGACTCTGATCGATCAAAAGGATATCGCGAGGTGTCTGCGGTTGAAATCCCGCTCGTCCGCGTATTCAGGTCCAGAGTAACCGTGACTGCGGTTATAACTCGCCTTATTTTCCGTTGGATAGAATAGAAATTGATATAAAAATGCCGGAATGGTTGAGGTGATGCAATCAGCGTCCCGCTGGGACCACGAGGTGTCCCAAGACCTGGGCTACTCGCGATTCTTAGAGCCCACTGTCGCTGGCCGCATGCCGTTCTGGACAAATAGAGTAGCGGTTCGTAACGCTAAACGAGTCTGACAGTATCGCGGACTGAATGTGGCGTCGGATAAAAAGCGATGTAATTGCTATATCTGTAACAATTATACCGACCTTACACCGAACTGGCTCTGGTCTTGGTATTACTCCTATGGCCACGGTGGCAATTACACTCGTGTTACTTGACTCTAATTAAGCTCTACCTTATCCCACCTTATTAGCGAGTTTGACAGATTTCTAATGGATTTCCTTCTCGCAGCTGGTCTGGATGCAGTGTCTATTTCGAGATTCAAAATCACGTCAGCCGCATGAGATTCGTCTAATCTCGAAAGGATCTTTGCGGAACTTTTGAAAGTTCGCGTGAATTATTTTTCCCAACTTGCAGGGAGCACAACACGAGATTCTCGTCTCATCCGTATCTCTTGGTTCAGTCCCGAGCGAGTCGCCTGAAAGCCGATTGACTGTAGATATGACGCAACAATGCTACCTGTAGTGTTAAATTATTACACCCTGCAGACATTGGTGCGCAGGATGTTAAAGAGCGAACTGAGAAAGCGGGTTCGGAAGCACCGAAAACAATTAGCCGCAGGCTCACAAAGCCGAGCAGCATTCTCATAAACCAACTGGTCAGATTATCACGATTATTTTTCAAGAGCACTAATCAATCGTGTCCGTGGAAGGTTAAGGGTATACGGAATTGAAATAGCAAAGTCGGACATTTTTTGCTTCGTATAGTTTTTAGGACCCAAAAAATACGGAGTTGAATGCCTATCGAGTTCTATTGAGAAATGAACCACTTGGCAATTTCAGTTGCGAAACAGTTCTGATCAGTTCGGCGAGTCGAAACAAGGTATTTGCGACTAGTTTTTTTTTTCCTTTTTTTTGTGGACAATTAAAGAAGTTTGTGCGACAATTAAAGTCGAGTACGACGTAGCTGGAAGTTGCGGTTGGCCCAGTAAAACGGACACATTAGGTCCTAGCCGGGTCTTGGGAAATCATAAAAACTTCCGGTATCACTGTGCGGGTTTGATGTGATAGTTTCTAGTTTCTCGTGTATTTCTAGAATCCACACATTCACACTGGAACGCAGACAAAGCGGATCAGGAATACCGGTTATTCCCCTTGCCGGTCTACGTCTATGCGAGAACGTTCATCCGCGCGAACTCAATCACCTATAACCCGCTGAACACGCGGGGCTTTCAACATTTCAACTTTTCATCACCTCTCAAGCTACTGCTCTACTTTCATGCCTTTTGCTTCCGTGAGAGATTTCGAAATGCGCTATGAGAATTTAATTACCTCTCAACACCGCTCCGCTCTTCTCGCTGCACCCTGAATCGCGAAGCGAAGAGAAAAAAAAACTCAATCCTGCTCCTCGAGGAACGAGAAAACTCCATCCAAAACGCTACTTTCCGGTAATTACGAACCTATCCAGAGTTATCGTAGGGTGAGAACCGAGGGACGAGGGGTTGATTCATCAGGAGCGTCCGCGGGGGTCGGAACTCTTAGGGTCGTGGGGTACGGGTCCTTATTGCTCCCAGAGTGACCGCAAAACGAACTTTGATCAAATTCTACTGTGCCGGCATAAAACTGACCGTCCGTTGCGGCCAGTCGCTCGGGTTATGGGCGCGATAAATGATTCATCCGTACGATCCGCAGCGCGTGTGTGCCCGTGGCCCAAGAGTAAGCCTCGCCGTCCGTGTGTCCGTACACCTAAGCCGCCCTGGTCAGAGGTGGAAGACCGCGATGCTACGGAGCCGAGTGGTAAACAGCTACGGGAGGGTCATCATCGAGTGCCTCCCTTTACGAGCAACTTCACCTTACATTAACCCTGGATGGTCCGAGCACCCACGCTGCACTTTGGACCTCCACATCCATACGTATACCGATGTACACTCACTCCAGTGGTATAATATTAAAGGGAATGGCCAGGGAACCAGGGGGAACATATCCTTCAAACATCAACTGTGGAGGTAAAAGATCAAGAAAGCTTGACCCAGGTCCCAGTGTTTGGGATGTTCATTTGTCTATTTGTAAATCGAAAATCACTTGTCGTAACGTTTCAGGCACACATTTGATCCGAATATGTCTCATCTTCTTCGCAGAGCCATCCTTCATTGTGCGAATGAGGGAAATTGACAAAAAAATTTGATTGTTGCTAAATTCCGATAACTGACCATAACTAATCACAGGATTTTTTTGTCAGTTTCCCTCATTCACATGATGAAGAATTGCTCTCCCAAGAAAATGAGATGTCGAGAGACATAATCGAATCAACCGTGTGTCTGAGTGATTTCTAGGAAAAGTCAATCTTTCGATGAGTATGTAGAATTCGTATATGGATCTCGCGTCTTTTCGAGTTTCAGAAAAAGTAATCTAATCATACAGCAGTTGACCGTAAATCGGCGGGTGGATCGGAACACGTTGGGGACACGGGTTTGCGTGCCACCATAAAATGGAAATGCCCCCGACACCGAAGACTCGATGGAGTCTTTCGCGTAATGCTTGACCACCGCGCGCGACTCACGGATGGGATATTGTTTTCAATAACGCGTGGCATCAATCAGGTCCTGTACCGTTTGTCGCTACGTGGACGGTGGGGGACCGCAAGATGTCCGGAATGCGTCGACCTCTGCCCATCGAGACCCCGCGATGACCGGCCTTGGCCATCTCCTTTGCATAATGACACTCGCCCGGATAGAGAAGCAACGTAACGGCTCGACGTAACAGCGTACGCTCGGCCTGCTCCATATGCCGGGCGCACCGTCCGAAGAGTATAATAATAATATCTATATGATAGTCGACTCGGTGGGGAGACGTGGATCACCGTCGATACTAAACCTCTCCATCTGCGCTGGCGAATTTCATACATAAGAATGCCCACTCAGCCACGGGATCAGCATTCAATTGCATCCGGTTTCTCTTCGGCTCCCGTTGAAAATGTCGATACAGAAAACTTGAGCTGATATGTACTTTGAGCAAAATTCGAGAGAGCTGCTCTTATCTTCGGCTAATTGACGTCTTCTCTAATTACAACCCGCTTTATTTGATTCGCTAATTTAAATGTCAAAGGAAATTGTTTTATTATTTACTATGCAAATGAAATTGTTTAAGACGAGACCAACTCGATATAGACTATCGGTCTTGAGGGGTTAGCAGATTGAACGCAAAGGGTCGCTCCGAAGGTGGCGGTAGCGGTGCAGGGGGATAACTTTGCTCCGTTAATTGGATTAAGAAGTCGGAACGATCCTCCTTCGGGGCGACAAGGGCGAGCCGGGCTCGGTTTAATTACGACCCTTACAGACGTGTCGCAATAACGCTATACACGCTCATATACATATCGATAATTTGAATCGACCTTCCTCCGAATTTAATCATACGCAATGCAATGTCTTGTACGTAATGTCACGCAGAGAAGCAAAGCAGGGAGGAATTCTGACATTTCTCTCCGAAATGCGTTGCGTTTTCCCGCATTAATTAGGTCCTTGGTGAATTAGTATTCATCATAATGTTCATCAATTTTCTGTAAGTGTAGCGACGTTATTCCGTCAGAGATGAGTGAAGCTGCGTGAGTCGACTCCCATGCACAGGATGGCTAAAACTCCGCCGGTATAACGAACCTCGGCAATGTTAATTAAAATTAAAATAAATCGTCGCGATAAGAGCCACGAGTTTGCCGAGGGTTTACGAGGGCGCGATTAGACGTTTCATATCCAATGACGTAGTAGCTTGGATTTCAATGAATATTCATTAATTCGCTCGTTGTACTTTGAGCTCGATCTTCTTTCCTGTATCATAAAAAAAAGTGCCAAAATTATCGTAAAAAAATAAACCGACGAAAATCATTCACTGTTTGAAGATTTGTTACCCGCCAAAGTACACATTGCTCAAGGTTCGGAAATGCTGTGAATGAGATTCAGATATTCATAGCTAGCAGCGAATCATATTATGCGTGTCAGCGAGGAGCCGGATTTATGCCCCGGCAATATCTAATCCAAACAGGATTTGGGGTATCGGTTACAACCGGATAGATATCGCGTTACGTTTTTTTCCCACATTTTTAAGTCCGGATGAGCCAACGTCGATTTTTTACGACACATTCGGGATAATGAATCGGACCAATTACCGGATATCGAAGAAAAATGATCACCAGCAGGATATGAGACGGACATTAAATTATGGATTCAATCCCGGCTACGGATAGTTGAAAATTATTCCTCTTCCAATTCCGATAGCGATGCGATGGCAAAGGCGAAATTGTCGAAGAGTGTCGCGAACCCCTGTCGACGAAGAGTGGCCCAACATCGAGTCACCCCTTCCAACCCCTCCGCTCGCTCTTGGCCTTTCGCTTGAGAGCACTCTCTCCAATCTGCCGCAGTATGATTTGCATACATAAGCTATTAAGCAGCTCTTTTCATTTCCTCCCGCTTATGATAGTTTAGTTAGAATAATGTTTTACAAGATTGCAGCGCGAACAATTGCGCCTCCCTTACCTAATATTCCGCCTTTTGATTAATGCTCTCCTATCTTTATCTCCGTTTCGCGTTAACCAACGAGGATGACGAACCGTCCTCGACTTTTAAGACTCTGCAAAAGTACAAGAATCGCTCTTGAAACTCATTTTCTCGATCTCAATTGGGGAGCATTTTGCATCTGCATCGGATTAACATCTGCTCCGAATAGTTCGCTACATTTGGTACAGATTCAAATAGGTCCATTGAATACGGTACCGCTTTGTCGCGCAAACAAATGACGGAAGTACCGTCGCAGATTTTCAGAAGCGACGTGCATATTCATCGAGCGTTTAATCGCGCGTTAAATTCGTCGGGGCGAAGCGTTACGTCGCAATAAAAAAAAACTGGAGATACTGTAGGCAAAATAAGAGAAAAAGAGGAACGCAAAAGTGAACATTGTCGTAAGCAAACAAACAAACTATCAAGCGGGGCATTGACAGAGTATCCGTAACCAATAGGATCGAACCAGCATCGCATTGATTCGATCCCGGATCGCTGAGGCGAATGAATATTTTAATAACCATTAATCTTGTCAAGCTAGCGCGCGAAATTTACTATACGCGATTCGAATAGCCCGAGGCACTCGAGCATAAATAAGCGTGCAATGTGTGTCTGCTTATGGGCGAAGTCAGGTTTCAGATATAAATTGGATTACATGCATTCAGTCACACGAGGAACTGGATGTAACGAGGGATCGGACCACTTTGACGATCGGATTGATTAACATTCGAAAATTGTCAGGCTAATTCGATACAGATTTGGGCCACCAAGTGGATGATTCTTATCTTCTCTCGCCAATATCTCGCTTCCGGTTACGAAAAGGTGTAAACTGATCAGGAGCTACTTTGAAGCTCGTTTAGATTTCGACAGTTTTATAGAGACCAAATGTCAAAGCGTGCAGTGTTGCTGGAGCAAATGGCCGATTCGTGAAATCGATTACGAAGTTAAAGTGGTGTTTGGTTGTTGGAAAAAAATGATGAATACGAGCGAATAAGTGAATAAAAACAAGTAGCTGTCCCGCATGGTGAATCAGTGGTAGGTTTTTCACCTGTACAATTCCCTCTGGACGTATATTCCGTCGTGCACCGTCGCGAATGGCTTGTCTCGCATAAATAGCGTCCTTAACATTAAAGTGACGAGTGCGGTGGCCGGCCTGTGGGCCGGGGGGGGGACCGTAAACTGCAAAGTATCAACTATAAAGATAACAGCCTGCGGCACAATAACCAGCCCCGTATGCCGACTTTATTTCAGTAGCTCAACAGGCGGCGTTGAAGAGGATACCCAGCGTTGAATGTAACGCGGTTATAAATATGGAGTCTTTATTTGCTAATAGGCCGCAAACCCGACGTCACCAGACCCGTGTCCATTGATAAGGAAATGCATTATAGAAATGTAAATGTATGGAAATTGTACCTCATTCGGACACTGCGCAACGCAGCCGGCAAAAGAAACTGCTGCTCCTCGATCACATGCAACAACAGACCTTCGACGAGGGGCTCACTTTTCCCGCATTCCCTTATACCTGAACTCGACATTGGTGCTCGGCCCAAAAAAACGGCCCAAAATAAAGAAGTTTAATGAATTTTACGATTAGGATGGATGAAAAACATATTTCGACTAATTGTTCATAGTTGGCTTTCACGTAAATTACGTTTTTTTTAATACACAGCGTTTGAATTTCGCGGTTGCGTGTGACGTCACACGGTACCTTTTACGCACAGTTTTGACGTCTGACGGCGCTGCGGACGACCATGGTCAACAGAATGACATGGCGGTCGTCGTTCTTTGTGACGTCACGTGGCGTTTGAAAATCGATAATTTTCAATTACTGTTTACAGTCACCCGAAGTTGATTCTATGGTTCTTATAGTTTAAAAAAATTGTATTGGGCGTTATCGTAATTTAGGAGCTTCGTTGAACCGTGGATAAGGTGATTAACCGTTTAATAACTATTTGTCATTTTCTTTGACCCTTGGACAGCGAGAAGAGTTTACTATGGGATATTGAAAATATGAAACGTGTGTTGAGTAAATACCGTTCATTTCATATGTGCCTAGGTGGGTGAGGTGAGAAATATGACATGTGTTACGTAATATACCCGTTTAACGTTCGATCTCTTGTTTCAACGAGTAACAAAATCTTTCTGTATATTCTTCGGTGAATTATTAGTTTTCAAATTACAGGTAAACGGATTGAAGTCGTATAATTACAAAATTAAAACGCTGCAATTTTAGATATCGCAGAAAAAAGAGAGAGAGATTCAGAAATATTGTGCTATTTGGATGAAAATGCGACCTAAATGGTGATTTCAGTGCATCATGGGTATGGGAAGTAGCCTAGAGGCAGGATCGTTTAACTGCATAATACTAGTTAATTATGCACATTATCACGCAACGTACAAATACAACTGTCGTCGTTCGTTTGAGCTTGGTAAAATCCCGCTCGCGCGCGCCTTGTAAGAGTTATGCCGAGACTTTCGATTAGACCCAGGTCCGAGAGAGTTACACCACGTGTAGATTTCGGTGTAAAGATGCAAGAACAAAAAAAAGGAAAAAAAGAAAAAGAAAGATCGATGTACAGATGGATAAATTTCCTAGTTTCGTACCGCAGCTACGGTTTTTCGGAATGATCGAAGATTAATTACTACAAGGTTCAAGCTGTGACAAATCGAGAATGTTAGAATTTGAAAAAAAAAAACAGGATACGCCTTATTTTATGGTTCTTTTGTAAAAGGCTGTAACGAACAGAGACTCGGAGCCCCGTGGCTAGGGACTCGCATTTTAATTAATGCCATATACTTCTTTGTAGTTCATAAAGTGTAAAAAGAAAGAAAAGAAAGTGAAGGGCACCCTAGCCTCGTTGCTCGAGGAAAAAAATTTCCCGCCATTTCACAGTAATTAAAACTGTTGCAATAAAGAGAGGGAGGTTCTTTAATTCGTGGCAAGTTATATTTATGTGCGAGCCCGACGTCTCACAGACCGTACGATATATATCCCTTACTACCCCTACACCCCTCATCCGATACCCGACACGCCTCACGTTTCTATAATTACGTGTTTAATTACCAATGCTGATATATGGCGCTGAACCAACTATTAATTGATCCGCTCTCTTATCCGTCCGTCTTTGAACCTTAAAATACTTCCCCTAGCCGCGCAGGTGCTGCCTATCCGGATTCATTATCTTTCAGACATTACAATTAATACAATAATCATTTCTGTCGCTGGTGTTGAAGAGTTTTCTTTGCTGACTTAGCCTATGGGAATCTGAGAGAAAGGGGATGTTCATGAATACAAAAGGGGTTGTGAATCGGCGGTATGGCAATTGTTGTGAAAAATGGGTATGTTAAAGTGCCTAGTCGCGATACCTGAGCGAGAAATCACTCCGAGGAACATAGATAGAAATGAGCGGGGTTAAAGCTGAAGGGAATAAAAAAGAAACGGTAAAAGGTATAAATCCCACTTAGGAAGAGGGCTCAGATATCTCTTCGTGCGTTTCTACGATAGGACCCAGGGATCTTGGAAGTGAGTAAGTTACGAATAGGGGCGGTTATTCATAAGCAATGGCCTATAAATAACCTAATACACCACTGCGTCACTGAAATATTGAGAGCGACTGGTAAATATTGTATCAGGCAAGACCGTAGGGTGAATCTACATACGAGGCCAATAGCTGCTGCGGGCAGGCCTTCTTCTGTGCCTATCGCTCGGGGCCGGATGAGATTCTCGGATCTCGTTCAACCTGCGCAGATATCAGGTGTTGAGCTCTTGAGATACCACTGAATCATACTTTTCTTTCATATACCGATCGCGAGGTGAGGTCGTAAAAATTATTTACTGGATACCGTACCGGCACCGCGTAGTACGGCACAATTAATGAAAATTATTACTCGGATATAAATTCAGCCCATCGAGTTATACGGTAAGTATAACTCCCTGACGCGATTATTCATTTTAATAAGCCGGAGCGTGGAAGAATTTGGTTTCGATTTTGCCAGCCGGAGTGATACATCGAATTAATCGTATTGCACCTCGATCAAAACTCCCTTTATGAACAGGTATCTCAATAAAGTAACCAACGATTCTAATATCGACGATTCCTTTGTTGGACGGATCAATCAAGATTTTACACGAGTGACGTTTTACGCTACGATGAATCCTTATCGCGATGTACTTTCATTGATGTGAGATCGAGGAGGACTAATAATGTCGACGAACAATCATGAATACTTGAATCGCGCTCGTAATTTGAGCTCAGTTGAATCGTACGTCACGGGACGTATGTTAGAGGAGGAAATGATGATGTAACAAACCGATAAATACACCGATCTTGTACGGAAATGGAATGATACATCGAACCGTCGGGCGGAATTGAATGCGATCACCTATCACCCGTATAATCAGAGTCACCGGTTTACTCGTTGGTCAGGAAGACCGGTTGCCACCTGTACACGGAAATTATTGACTAATTAAGGTGCGCCTGGATTGCGCAGCTCCTGAATTCCCAGGTGATGGTGGCCTGCGATAATCGCGAGGAAAGTATTTATTCAATTAATTGATCTCTGATCTATGTACCGGAATGAGGCTCATATCCATTAATTTCTACCGTAGAATTGATTCGATATATAAGGCAGTACGAGGTAATCCGTTTTCATACTTGATAGCGGCAAAACTAATCAACGTTAAATCGAATCCCCCTTGGTGGAGAGGAAAAAAATCGGTCCTGTACTCATTAATATCGCTCGCAGATTGTCCGGGGAGCTCTGCCCAATTAAAGAGCCTTAATGTATGCATCGAGTTTGTGTCTTGCGGCAAAGGACGCTCACCGCAGAGTAAAGAGGGTGAAAGGACAAATTCAAGACGGAGGTGTCAAGTGTAGCTTCCACGGTGGCTGCCAAGATCCGCATCAATTCTCAGAGCAATCTGCTCATGCAGATTAGCTGCAGGGTGCTTCGCCTATTAATCCGTCAATCTCTCGGCTCGTCCCATGGACACGGAGACACGGCACGCACGACGGATATCTCCCATTGATTTTGAACGAGAAATTTTCGATTTTATTAGCGTGCGAAACGCGTGCGGCCAGAATAACCGTCGGAGCTGATGACTATGAACGACAAGCAAATATGTATGTATGAAAATGAGATACAAAGTCAAAGGACCAATATCTGTCGATTTCACCGGAACCTACGACCCTTCTCGAATCGACGCCCTACCCTCACCTCCCAGACTCGCGGCACGTAATAGTGATTGCATTCGCCATCCTTGCCTTTTCCGATCAGTTTTATTCGATAGTCATTAGGTTGCCCCTCCGCCCATTATCTCCCCTCTCGAAGGGGATCTTTGTTTATTAACTCTGTCTCGTAAATTTTTTATCCCAGCTGCTGATGCTGCGTAGTGACAACCCTCGAACAGATTATCCGTAAGTCAACTGTTGAGAATTAGAAAACAAAAACAGGAAGGAGCAGAAATTCTATGGTTTATTGCACCATTATCCGATTATTAGACTTGAGGGGGGAATAAAAAGTGAAGAGAGCTCGGTACAAAGCCGAGTTGGTATGGGGAGAAGGAGTTCTGAGAACTCCGATTTCTTTCGAGTATCGATATGTCATAAAGTATAGACCGAAGGATCGATTCCATGATCAGTGTTTGCGGCGATTGACAAGACTGGACGAGAGTATACGCGATGATAAATAATTAGAGATGACATCTGACGGGTCGAGCCTGAACTCTTCGGCAAAGATTGACCATACCTGGACAAACGACATTAATTTCTTACCGCCTGCCCACGACGCGGGTCTCCCTCGGGACCAACGCAGACCTCGGAATGAAGAGAGAAGAAACGATAGAACCTGGTGCGTTTCACTGTTATAATTGCCGGCCTTCGTAATGTGTCTCCGTCTATATATAGAGCTGCGAGACTCTATGAAAATATTGGTACCTACTCCTTCAGGTAATCAAGTCCGATCACTTACCCGCGAACATGACCGGAATCATAAAGTTTCTTACGCACGTTACCAGATCGCGAATTGAACCAAACGTTAATTCAGGGCGACAACTACAGCAATACTCGATTAATCACCTCTCGTCTCGTAAATGGCAAAAAGACATTCCGTAAAATCCTTCTGCATTTGTAAGAAAAATATAAAACGCTTCTAACCGAGGTACATTTTCTCTTCGATATAACACTCTCGTGACCATGCAGAGTTAGAAAAATCTATTTCATTCTATAAAAGGTATCAGACCTCGAAGATTTCGATTACCAGATCGCGAAATCTTTGCCCAGGATCACTGTAACGTTTGTCACGAAATGACCAGCCCTCCGGTTTACCGATGAGGAACTATTCATTTCCGCGAATCGAATCACGCCTAGTACTTTCATCTGACTTGTGTTGCAGTTCGATGAATTGATGTGGGGTAATTCGAACATAAAGCAGCGTCGTCCTTCACTCGGCATGGCTCAGTCGACCGAGCCGAAGTAGAAACTTCGGTATGCAGATTTGTGCCCTGGGGTGCGGAAAAAATCACGGGGCTTGCAACTTTTCACTGTTGAAAACTAAGAAAAAAACGATTTAGGATAATTCTGTGATTTTATGATGAGCATGAATAGGTGGTGCCTTCCAAGACTTGATCGGACCCATATCGACCAGGGGTGACCACGAAGAGCATCGGTCACGGTCAGGGTCTTTGGAAAAGCCCCCTGCCTGCCTAGGACAAGAATAAGCCGCTAATCCTGTCGCAGTTGGATCTGAACCGCATGTAGACTTCGATGAAAAATGTAAAAATCTCGGAAACTACCACAGCGTGACAGTTCAATACATTTTAAATGCGTTCCGGTGAATTTGCCGGGGCGATCAGCCCCATAGGTCACCCCAAATATGCTCAAACCCCCAACGTTATTTATCGTCAGATTTATGGAATAAATGAACGCACTATAAAGCCGCAGACGGAATCAAGTGCTTGCACTTTTTTCTGATGCGATATTAATGTTTAAAACGTATCAGGCCAGTATGGATGAAGCATTCTGATTCTCTTTCTCTAAAAACCGCAGGGATTCTCTCTCTGGGGAGTCGAGCATCGAACCTATCCTAAAGGTCGAATGAATCTGCCAAAAGTATCGACATCAAGTTTCCAGTCTCTTGTTCGATTCAGCGACTGTTGGTTAAATATTCGATCAGAAGAAGTCTGAGGTACTGACGGTGATCCTCACACCTCGAACCTCAACTCTTAAGGTATCTCTATTGCAGCTACGGGGCAGAGTTTATCCCAATAAGAGGCTATAGTCGGCTTATCGGATCCTGGATTTGCGGCACTATGGCGTTCATCGCTTCTTCCCCAACCCCCCGTCTCCCCCTTTGACCTATCCCATATCCAGCCGTACCTTTCCATTCCATTCTATTCCACCCTCGAAACCTCTCACTTGGAGTCTTTTTATACTCACCTAGTGTGAGGAGGAGCGTTTTTTTTCTGACATAATCGCGATCCTGCATGTATTGAATGTTCGCAAGGTCCACTAATTCTGGTTTCAGAGGTGCGAGAAAAGATCCGCCGTATTATGACTTGATTATTATTCGCGTGGATTAGTACCAGGGGTTCAACAAAGCTGACCTCAACCCTTTCTTTACCTAACGTAGAAGACAGAAGGAGGAAAGGAAAACAAAGTTGTAATCCAGCCTGGGGGCGTTTATGGTGGTTATAAGGCCGAAGCCAACTCCCTCTCAATTTCTCCGCTCCATCGAAGTTTGCCAACGTCGAGTATATTTTTGTTGTGCCCCCACAACTAGACAGATACTGAACAGGCGGGATGATACTGCGAACGTCTCCGATCCCTGCGATAAAAATTTATTATTTAGCCAGACCAACCAGCATCGAGCATGCAGGAGCCGCAACGCCAGTTACTCGAATGACACACTGGCTGTTAAGGGTCAACGCGACAAGTCAGCAAATCTTCTCTCCTCCTTACTGGCCCGGTATCTTCTGACAAAAGGAAAATTGTTAATACCGACGGTCATCGAAGCGATCCTCATTGGTCCGGGGTCCCATTTTTTTTACATTTCGTCGCCGAACCATGTATGAGGTCGACAATCGAGCAGAAACGGTGCAAAGGTGAATTCTAGACGACGCCAGAATGGCAAGGGAATGAGCGACCCCCTCAGGTTTTGGAATTCTTTTATACGTCACGTCGGTATGAGATTCTTTCAGGACATGTCGATTTAAAATGCCTTCAAGAGCCGCCTAGGGGGTTGCCGGAATTGTACCAGGGAGATGCGGAGGATGAACAATATACGATAAGCCATGAGCTGCCTCCTCTTCGCAATGCCGGTTCAATAAAGAGATCGCATTGGATAAAGAAGATATTGAAATTACATGAAGTCTGACTCTTTTACCGTTCCCTGAAACAGACTAGATTCCCCGCTGAAGCGATCTTATTGCGCTTTTGGAACGAACGAAGCTACCATCAACCGACCATTAGACATTTTCCAGGACATTCGACGTAAAGTTGAGAGGAAATATGAAGGAGAACCTCGAGATGGAAACGTGAATGGTAAGATGTAAGATGAAAGAGTTGGTGTAGTTTCAGCCGGTCCATCATCAAAGGTGGTGAAACTACAAGAGCGGATGAGTAGAGCCCGTGTAGAAATTTCGTCTTGGCGCTAATAGGGGCCAAGTTAATTTTCCTCAATATAATATTGGCCCAAGTTTGGGTTGCCCATATTGGGCCTTTATCGTTTTGTCCCACGTTTTATATTTGGCCCCATACGGGCGGGTAAACTTGGGCCAATATTGGTTATTCAATCGGGCGCCATATGGCCTACCTAACTTGGGCCGACACAAGATTTATCAATCGGGCCTATATTGGCTGACAAACTAGGGCCCATACTAGGTGGCAACCTTGGGCCTATATTGGTTGACTATCTTGGGCCTATATTGGCTATCTCTGGCAATCCTCGATTAGTACTCAAAAATTTCAAAAAATTTATTTTGGAAGTTTTTTTTCCGGTATCGCTTTGATATGATCAGATTTCAATCAACTGACAATGATTCACATTTTTCCTAATGAATCGCTAATTTTCATTGAATGAAAATTTTCTCGTCCGCCACCGGTCCCGAACCTGCTACCCTTCGATTTTCCAGTTACGAATCCAGTACGCTATCCGCACGACCACCAAGTCTTCGTTGACAGTAGGCAACGAATCAAAAATTTATAGTATTGGGAGGGACAGTGAACACTAACTGAAATGACTGACAATTCATTATTAGAACGAACAGAGAACGTCGCAATGTCATAATCATGTACTTTTCCTTACAACCAAATTAGCCCAAATTAGGTCCAAGCTGGGCACAGGCTGGGAAAGTCCGGACAAAATCAATTGTAATTCCTGGATGAACCCCATCTTGGCCCAAGTTCGGCAAAGGTTAGGAAAGCCTGGACAAAATTAACTTGGATGCCTTAATAAATCCAAACTTGGCCCACGTTTGGCACCAGTAGAGAAAACCTGGATAAAATTAACTTGGATACCCAAATAAGCTCAAATTAGGCCCAAGTTTGGTACTAGTTGGGCACGCCAGGACACAATCAACTTGGATGCCTTAATAAATCCTAACTCGGCCCAAGTTTGGCACCAGTAGGGAAAATGTGGATAAAATTAACTTGGATACCCAAATAAGCCCGAATTAGGCCCAAGTTTGGTACTAGTTGGGCA